>JAVHLU010003094.1:0-13368 GCA_036785755.1 Colletotrichum ledebouriae
TTATTTAATTTATAACTAGGCTGCTCGTTTTAATAGCTACTACTAACTATTATTTCCTTTATTCTTTCCCTATATATAACTACTCTAATTTACTATTCTATTTATTATAGGTTTTTTATCCTAAGTTGATTTTTTTTTATTAAGGCTAAGGAGGGTAAGGGAGGAGAGTTAATTATTCCTTCTATAAGCTACTAATAAATTACTATATTATTAAAGTAATTAGTAAATATAAAAACGCACTCCCTACCCTTTAAGCCCTCTAGTTTTTCTCTCTCTTTTATATATATTATTTACTTTTAAACTTAATTTATATACTAATTATATAATATTAACTACTATGCTATAGCTCCTCTTTTTCTTTAAATATTACTTCTATTTAGCTCTTTAGTTTATAAATTACTCACGCCTTCTTTTTATTAACTTTTCTCCTAGTATATTATAATAGGGAAAGTTATTTTTTATAATAATAAAGCGTTAGATATATAGATCTAGAAGTTAAGATCCTTAAACCGTTTTGTCCTTAAAATTAGACTTTTAATAGAGCTTATACCTAATAAACTAAGTATAAGTAGGTTTTAAGTATAGGGATAAGATAATAGAGATATCCTAGGCTTTAGACCTCCTAATAAGCTTAGTTATTAGCCTTAGCTAATTAAATATAATACGTACCCTCTACCTAGGATAAATAATATCCCTAGTTAGATAGACCCTTTTAACGTAGTATTAAAATATATCGTTATTAAATATTAGAATAAGACCTTAGAAGTAGTAGAGGAGACGATTTACCCCTTATACTTATAGCGAGTTATAGCTAGTATATTTAATACTATTAGTATACTTAAAATAGTAACTCCGATATATACTAAGGATATCTTAGTAATTACTTGCTATATTATAAGGCCTACTAAGCCTAGCTAACTACTTTACTATAAGATAGTTAGAGGTATAGAAGACGATTTTAAAGATAGAGATATAAGGGATATTATAGTTACTTAAATTAAAGCTAAGTCCCCTAATATACTACTTATTTATTTATAAGTACCTAAGTCTACTAAGGTAATTATTATAAGTCTACTAATTAACTTATAAGATAGGAGAAACTAGTTTTATAATAATTAGTAGTTAAGAAGAGGAGCTAAAGGATAACTATAGACTCTAATATTTATTACTAGGAGCTTTCTATTAAGATATAAAGCTAAAGAAGTTTTAATAAATCACTATACCTAGTAGAACTTCGATATATAGACCCTCTACTATAAGCCTCAAGTCTCTATTTTATTAATTAGCTTAGGTCTTCTATATATATTAGAAGCCTAATACCTCTAAAGTAGCCTCTTAAAATAAGGTATTAAGCTTTAATTAATTATTTATTAAAGGCTTTTACTAATAAAATACCCCTTAAAAGAAGCTAGACCTAACTAAGGATAGATAGAACTCTATATAATTAATACTTTAAATTAAGAGATAAAGATATTAGGAAAAGGATAGCTTAAGAAGATATTAAATATTAGATAGCTAAATATACCCCTTAATTTATAATCCTAGAGGTATCCTCTCTAGATAGGATAGATATTAACCTACTAATACCTATAGATATTAATTTATAAACTAGTTTAATAGTTCTTATTAATCTAGAAGAGTTAGATAGAGAGGAAGGATTATTAAAAGAACTAAATATCTAGAATATAGAAAGAAGGAATAATTATAAGAAGTAGAAGAGGGGTTATAACTTATAATAACTAGCTAACTTTATAAAATATCTTAATTACTCTAGGTTTATAAAACTATCTATATTACCCTATTTAGCCCCTATTACCCTAAGAGATATTATATTTAGCCCTACTAATACCTTAGCGGGATTTAATACTATAAGACCTAAAGAGAACCCTATACTAAATAAAGATAAGCTTATACTAGTAGTCCTATAGTATATATAATAGAACTAAGAATTTATAAATTACTTAATAGCCTAGTATAGTAGAGGGTTATCTATTATAACTTTAGCTTAAGTAGAATATTTATTAGACCTTTATAATACATAAGGGAAGCTAATAAGATAAGAGGAGTTAAATAATTTAGAGGTTATAGCCCTTTTTATATTTATAATTAAGGGCTACCCTTATAATATCTATACTTTAATTTATAAGCTAGCCTAGTAACCTAGGAAAGAAATTAATAAAGCTTCTATAGAGCTTAAAAGAGAAGAGGTAAAGAATCTCTAGTATATTACTAGGGCTTTCTTTCTATTAAACTATAGTAATTATTACTAGGCTGCGATTTTTATAAATTAGTTAACTAGCTATTACTTCTATTATAACTCTATATACGATTAGAATAGCAATTAGCGCTTTATTAAGGCTATATAAGACCTTAATATATAGTATTATAAGATAGGAGCCCCTCTATAACTCCGAAAGCTCTTATTAATTAATACCTATATAGTTAATTTAGTTTCGTAGAGGGATAGATTATATATAGTCTCTAATATATTAAATAGGCTAGAGCTCTAATTTAAGAAGGATTACTATCTCTATATTTTAGTAGTATAACCTTAAGCAATAGTATATTATTCTCTAACTCTAAAATCCCCTTAGTTACTTAATATTTATCTATAATTACTATAGAGTTCTATAACTTAACTATTAATAGTAGTATAGCTCTATAGGATACCCTATTAAGCTAAGAAGACTTTAAGAAAGTACTTTTCTTCCCTTTATACCCTCCTACTCCTTTACTTATAAATAATAACGTAATAGACTTTAGAAATAATAATAATATTACGCTATCTCCTATAGCAGATATTCCTCAACCTATTTATAAACTATTAGTATTATCTAGGTCTACTTTATCTAAAATACTAGATAATAAGCTTAAATACCTTAAACATTAGCTTTAGTTATAAGTCTTATAGATACTAAGTTATAATATAACTATTAAGCTATACCTAAGAACTATACTTATAGATATACTATTATATCCTAAGAGGCTTAGTCTTTTAAATAAGTATAACTATAGCTATATAGACTATATCTAGTAGAGAGTTAACTAGTAGGATTAGCTTAAGTAGAATACGCCTAAGGGAGCATATTATTATAACTTCTCGCGCTTAGTATAATAGGGCGGGTAGTTCTAGCTATACTAAGGATTAGAATAGGATAAGGAGTATAATAAAAAAGAAGAAGTAGTAAGGCTATTATTAAGATATAACTTATAATAGAAGATAGTTAAACCTAAGGGACCTTTTTAATAATAAGATCGCCTACTTAGAAGACGTTATTAATAGATTAGATCTATAAATAGAGTTTATTTACTATTTCTATAAAATAGTTCTATTTATTTTCTTAAAACTATCTTTTATAATATTATAAAGAGTCTTAAGGGGATAATTAGAATAGGATAGGATAGACTTAGCTATATAACCTTTAAAAAACTCCCTTAGCGCACGGACCTATTATAGGGAGACTATAGAGTAGAGCTTAGAGGAGAGGAGTATAATAGAGAAGAGGATAGTATTATTATTATTATTACTATTAGTACCTTAATAACCCTATACCTCGTTTTTTAGCAATTTCTTAGCGAATCCGCGCTCGATTTAGATAATCTCTTTTAATTAGATCTACGAATTATTCTATATATCCTTTAAGCCTACTCTTAATATTCTTACCTATTTATAGGTAGAGCTATGTTGTTTGTTATCTTTCTAGTTCCTATCGGTTCTAGCCCTTTCTCACTACTTAAACGTTGTTATTTACCCTATAAAGTTACTAAAGCACGTTTAACTAAGGAGAGGTATACTCTATGCGATATATATAATTAATATAATATGTATACTAGATAACTAAGGTTACTTAACTTTATAAGGATATAAAAGAGAGCGAATCTAAGGTATTAACTATTATATATAATAAGATAAATATAGAACTAGTTATTAGTATTCCTTAGCCGACTAGTAATACGAACTACGATAAGTTTATTATAAGCCTATAGAAGATAGTCCCTAGCTAGTATTAAATAGTTACTAAAGGATCCTAGCGAGTATTAGTTTAACTATCTATTAAGATAACCTATATAGGAACTATAGTAATACGATTATCGCTAAAAGAGACTCTAAAAATAAGCCGTACTACTACTACTTATTACCTATACTATATAAACCTAAAGGAGACTATATCTAGTCTATTACTATTAAGACCTATAAAGCAAGCTACTAATATTACTACTAAACCCTTATTAAGCTCCTCTTATAAGGAAATCCGGTTTAATTAATAATAAAGGCCTGAATACTAATATAAATAGCCTAGTTAATATATTTAGCGCCCTTAACTACCTAGTTACCCTTTAGTATTTATAGTAAAGGCGACTAGTTGTAAGTAAGTAGAAGAGGAAGTATATACTTTATTAGATAAGGGCGACTTTAACTATATCTCGTATATTAAGGCTAGTAATAATTTAGATTTATATAAAGAAGACTTAGTTATTAGTACTAATAACGAGGATAACTAGGAGTAATAAGAAGACGATCTTAAGCACGTTAACCTAGTTACTTAACCTGCTTATTACTATAAATACCCTCTAGGTTATATCCCTAGATATAATAAATAGTACCCTATTTGTTATATTAACTTATTCTAGAATTCGCTCCTTAAGGATCCTAGAATCTACTCTTATAAAACGTACCTTTATAATGCTAAGCTATATACTAACGTTAAGGGCATTTTCTTATATTAGACCTATCTATCCCCTTAGCTAAATATAACGCTTATTAATCCTATTAAGCTATAGTAATATATAGTTATATATTTATACCGTTATATATACGCTAAGATTATTATCTAAGGCTATTGCAATAGACTGCTAATCGTAGTTTATATTAATACTAGCGCAGACCGCTTAGTTATAAGTAAAGCCTACTTATAATAGTTCCGCACTATCTTAAGAGAACCTAAGGTATTTAAGCTCTAAAGCATTAGAAGCCTTAAGACTATCGCCTAGGTAACCTTCTTAATTCTCATATAAGAATAACTACCTAATAGTTATATAATAACCGCTAAGCTCTATATAGGCGTATAGTCTATTCCGTATTTAGATACTAATCTACTTATAGAGTAAGATTTTAATATACCTAATAGGCTTAATATCTTAAACTCAGAATTATATATCTAGATCGTATCCTATAATAATATTTAAATTCCCTCTTAGATCTATTTAAAAGCCCCTTTAAAGGTTTATAATATATATACTACTAGAAACGTAACTATCGCGCTATATAACCGCTCTACTATTTAAATTAATATATTATTAGTAAAGTAGAGTCCCTTTTATTTAGCCTAAAGCAAAAAGGGTATATATATACATATAAGTAATTCACTATTTATCCCTATTATTAATAATACTCCTTACTTATTAAAAATTAAATCAGGTACTAAACTAAGAACCCTAGCTCCCTTTAAGTCTAATAGATACCTTAAGCTAAAGACTTATAACTAACTCTAAATAGCTTTTTTGATATCGTTATATAAGGATCTAATATATTACGCTATTTTTAATCTTTTAGATCGTAAGCTTATAATACTTATTTAGCTACTAGAACTATTAGTTAATAAATAAGTAAAGATCTCTAACGTAACTAGTAAGGAAGCGCTCGCTAACTAAGGTATAATAAAAGATAATATAACGCTAAATTATAGAGATATCTATAAGGGGAATATTAACTTATATAATAAGATAGGTATAACTAAGCCTAAAAACCTACTAGTAGTTATTACTAAGGAAGGTATATATATCTATAACTAAGACGCTAAAGCTATTTAACGCCTTAAAGAGGTTATATCGTATTACCCTGCTATTTAGAAGGACTAAGGACTAATTAACTTTCTAGAAGATTAATATCTTAAGATTAAACTTATTAAAAGATAGTAGAATATTGATGTTAGATAATAACCTTATCCTATTAGAGAAGAGGATAAGAAGATTATTAGTAATATATTAGATAAGCTCTACGCTTAAAACTATATAGAATAGGGTAATTCTAGACCTATACTATTTAGAGCCCCTATATTCGCTATATAGCGAATTATAAATAGTAAGCGTTAAGGCTAAATAGTTATAGACCTATATACTCTTAATAAAGCTATAATCCCTAATATATACCCTATACTACTATGGCAAGACGTTATGTAACGCCTTTGTAATAAACTATAGATTACTATAGTTAACCCTTAATCCTTCTTCTATTAATTTCTTATAAAGAAGAAATATTAAGATTAATTTACTATAATTAGCTACTAGGGATAAGAACGCTTAAAGGTAGTACTTATAGGATTTTATAGTTCGCCTGCTTACGCTTAACGCGTTGTAGATAGACTCCTATAACCGCATAAGGAATATATCTACGCGTTTATTAATAATATTATTATTACCTTAAAGGACCTTAATACCTACCTTAACTACTTTAATATAATTCTTAAACTCCTTATAACTATTAGACTCTCGCTTTTAGTAAAGAAGTCGTTTTTTAGATACCCTTCTACTAAGCTACTTAGCTTTACTATTAATATCTTAAGACTATTTAAATACTTAAGACCGTATTAATACTATTAAAAAGATTAAGTACCCTTATAACCTCCGCTAGCTTAAATACTAGATTGGTATAACTAGTTTTCTATAATATAGAATACTATGCTATAGTTATTATATTTAATTACTCTAATAGTATAAAACCACGTTACTTACCTAAGCCTAAGCTTAAGGGAAGGATAAAGGCGCTATAAGAAAGGTCTTCTATTAAAAGATAAGTTTTAAACCTACGCTAGAAGAAGTAGCTAGCTTTAATAATATTAAGGATATATTAATAGCAGATAACGCCTTATTCTACTATAACCCCGATAAGTAGTTATTTATATAGCTTAACTTATTAAAGGAATATAAATACTCTATACTAATCTTCTAGCTAGCTAATAATATTAAATAGAAACCTTATAACCCTATTAAGCGTACTAATATATACCTAATTGCTTATATTAGTAAGGCCCTTAACTAAGCTAAGTAGAAGTATTAGCCTACTAAACTCGAAGTTACTTACTTAGTATAGGTAGTAAAAAGGTATTAGCTAATATTATATTCCTTAAGATAAGACCCTATAATAATACTTACTAATTATTTAATAACGTATAATATTATTAAATAAACGTCGCTATAGTTAGAGGATAAGACGAGGTCTAACTTATAACTTATAACTTATATTATTATTAGAATACCTTAGCTAATTTTCCCTAGTATGTTATTATATCCCTAGAATATTAAATATCGTAATAGACGCCCTATTACGCTTACTTATAATAGAAAGCCCTATTAAAGACTTTAGGGAACTTAATAGGATATAGGATAATATACTAATAGGTATTAACTTTATAATAGAAGTATCTCTTAATAAAAACTTTAAGACTAAGCTTATCTAATTATACATTAACTCTAAGTCCTAGAGTAGAGTATATAAAATACTTTATAAAAAGGTAGATAATATAGACCTTAACTCCGTTATATATAAAAATCTCCTTTATTATATTAACCCTTATATTAATAAATAAAGGCTCTGAGTTCCGAAAGAGTTAGTAATACTACTTATTAAAGAAGCTTATAATAACTATTATCGCTTTAGTAAGGAACGAATATAGAGAGGTAGTCTTTTTGCGAAGGGGCTGCGGAGTAATTCCGAGCTCAATATATTATTATAACTACTATTATTTAACTAGCGAGTTATAGCTAATATCGCTAAGATAGCTATATATAATACTAATATAGAGATTAGTAGTCTTACTAAGCTAATAGGTATAGCGAGATTAACTAGATTAATAACTGGAGACTAACGAACCCCTTACTATTATAGCCCTAAGTACTAAGGGCGATATGCTAATATTTAAGAGATATTAATATAATAAAGCTACGAATTCTTCTAAAGTAAGAGCGTTATTAGGAAGACCCTTTTATATTAAGTAATAAATCTTAAAGTAGATCTATAAGAGCTTAGAGTAATAAGATCGAGGTTACTAAACCTTTCTTATATTTATTTAGTTATTTAGTTTATACTATTTCCTTTTTTATTTTATTTAAAGAAAGTTATAACTACTTACTTTATCTTTCTATTTAGAAGATATTATAATAATAACTTTATTTTATTAACTAAAAGACTCTATTACTTTAACTATATAATATTAACTTTAATATTTATAGACTTATAAGTATTATATCTTCCTCTTCCTTAGCTAACTTAGATATTAGATCCTCTTCTAATAAGGGGAAATAGCCTTAAGAGAGATTTATAAGAGCTTTATTTAGCGAGATATAACCTTATGTTATAGGATAGCTAGCCTCTAATAATAATATAGATAGGTCTGCGAATCCTACCCCTAGGATAGGAGTAACGCTCTTAAGCACTCTATATTCCCCTAAAGGAAGTTATACTAATTGGGATATTATAGCCCTTACTAATTTCCTTATAAGACGCCCTATTATTATAGTAATAACTCCCTATTTAGCTAGAGCGCTAAAGTTTATTAGTATTAATATCTCTAACTTTATTACTAACTATAAGAGCTTTTTAAACCTTTGCTATAAAACTAATAATAATATATAGAATAGGGTCTATATATATAGCTCTAGTAACTATTAAGATATAGTAAAATCTTATATTAGTAAAGCTAAGACCTAGAAGGAAGCTAAGGAGAAACTTCTATACTAGTTCGGATTTATAGACCTAAAGTCTTATTAAGATCCTAATAAGGACCTTTAGAACCTAGTTATAGGATCTTATATTAAGGATAATAACCCTTCCTAGGTTATAGCGTTAATTACTACTATTTAATAGCTTTAATAGAGAGCTATCTAATATAGAGACCTAGAACTTACTAATACTAAGCTTATTTATATTACTTATTACTATTTTTAGAGAGGGCTATAAGAGCTATAGCCTGAAGTCTTAGCTACTAGCTTACTAAGGCTATTTCAAAGTAATAGGTCATAGTAGAAGACGCCCTAAAGTCTTAGCTACTAGCTTAATAACGTTATTTCAAAGTAATAGGTTATAGTAGAAGAAGCCCTAATTAAATAGTCTACTACCCGCTAGGAACTTTAGTAGTTATCTAGCCTCGTTAAGCCTAAAGTAATAATAACGCTTTAAGTCCCTATAAAGATAATTCTAATAAGGTAGAGGGCTAAAGCTAAGGAACCCTCTATAGCCTAGACTACTAGCTTAATTATTAACTCTCTTATAGAGAACTTTAGGACCCTAAATATTAATAGGGCTAATTATAAGATAGATATCTTAACCCTTATTAAGAGAGTTATTAGCTAAGGAGATAATACTTTTAATCTCAATACTATAGAAGCTACTAAACCTTATAAATAATAATCTTAGGACTATTTATAGACTTAATACTAATAATAGTAATACCTTTACTTATAAGCTAGATATAGGGATTACTAAGGAGGATATTAGTAATACTAGGGATTTAGAAGAGGTAGAGCAAGAGGAGGCTATAGAGGCTTCTAATAAGATAAATTACTATAATACGTACCTTTCTAGGCTATAGGGGCTTACTAGTTTTATAGCGCTATTAACTATCTCGTTATTAGCTATATTAAGTATCTTAAGGCTAGCTAGAATAGGGTCTACGACTTTATATTACCCTATTACTTTATTAGCACCCTAGATATAAGTACTAAGGTTAAGATAGGTATTATTAATAAAGGCTATAACTATAAATTAACTAATAGTTAGACGATTTTAAAGTATATCCTAATTAATAAGGATACTTTTATATATTATATAGTTACTACGAGTAAGTTAGTAGAAAGGTAGTAGCTAAAGCTTCTAGAGGAGGTTATAAGAGTTATTAGTTATAATAAAATACGCTCTAAACTATCTATTAGATTTACGAATTAATTAAAAGATATTACTTAATTATATAACTTTATAAATACGACGTTCTTTAGCTTTAAGCTAAAGAACTAGTATATTAACCTAGTAGAAGATATTACTATTATAAAAAGAGGGAAAGCTAGAGGGTATTATATAGAACCTTATAATACTTATTATTATTAGGCTTCCTAAATAGTAGACCTACTTATAATTTAAGACCCTCTTATTTAAATTACTTAGAGGGTTATAGAGCTCCTAGATAATAAGGAAGATACTAAAGACGCTATATTACTAGACCCCCCTAAGGAATAAGTTAAGCAGTAGAAGTAGGATAAATAAGATAAGCCTTAGATTTAATATAGTAATTTATAAACTAGGTATACTCTTACCCTTAGGCTATATAGTAAAAGAGTAAATAGGAAGGTAGCTATTCCTAAAGCCTTCTTTTATTAGAACTAGCTTAAATAGGATAGAATAGTCTATAATACTACTAAAGCTATTATCGCTAAGTATAAGGATAGATATAACTTAAAGGTATAAGAGGTTCTTATTCCTACTAATATTATACTTTTAGATTAATTTAATAAAATAAGAGAGAGTAACGAGGAGCTATAGAAAGAAATAGATTAATAGAATAATAATAAGAACTATTCTAAAGGCTAAGTGACTTTAGCTACTATTTCTATAGACTTACCTAAGGATTTAAACACTAAAGTAATTTAATTTAACTACTATATAATTAACCCTATCTTTAAGATAAGCGCTATAGTAGAAGATTAGGATTTAGTATTACTTCTACTACTAAGACGTATTACTATCCTAGACTTTATTATAACCTACTAGTAGATTATTATTACCCTTCGTAGCCCTATAAATATATTAAATAGGGGGATTATTAATAGTAGCTCCGCTATTAACCTTATTAGTAAAAGTTATATTAAGCGCCTAGGCTTATAGAGCGATATAGTTAAGATAAATATAAGGATCTGCGGGATTACTAATATAGAGCGGAGGACCTAATTTATAAGTATAATTATAAATAATATTTCTATTAGTAGTAATTAGATTTAGGATATTAGGTTTTTCGTTTTCCTTAAAAATACTTATAATAAGGACCTAGTACTAGGAGCTCCCTTTATCTTAAAAAATTAAATAATACTAGATTATATATAGAACTAGATTATTAGAGTCCTTTAGTCTAGGAATATTAAGATTAATATCCTACTATTACTTTATATAAGAGACCTAATTACTTAGTTCCTAGAAATTATTACTAAGATAGATTACTTTATTTCTTCTTAATATTAATATACTTTCTTATCTCTTATAAAAGAGGGGAAATAGAGGCTATTACTAATAGACCTAATATAATAATAAGCTTAGACTTTATAGGAGATAATTAGTAGGTTAATAATACTAAGAACGAGGAAGAGCTAGATATAACTCTAGGGAGTATATAGATATACTAGGATATTAAAGCGATTTAATAAGCTTTTAAAAGCTCTTATAACCTATTAGATAAATTTAAGTAATAATTAGACCTAGATAAGGAAGTAATTACTAATTTTAAAGAGTTGAAACTTATTTTTAATAAAGTCCTAGAGACTATAATCTTCGATAAAGTTACCCCTAAGCCTAATAAGATCTATAAAGCGATTATACGTATAGGGTATATAGTAGGATATAATAGCTATAGTATTAATTATTAATACTATATTTATAGACCTAAGAAAAGAATATTAAAGAAGAAAGTACCTAAGAGGAAGTATAAGTTAGTATATTAGAAAGGTATTGAAGTTATTATAGCTATAGATATTACTTTCTCTTATAATAATTATAAACCTATACTAATAATACTTATATTACTAATAAAAGATATTAATATAATATATAAGACGAAAGATAAGAAGATTTAACTTATTAATAACGCTATATTAGACGGTTTAACCCTAGATAGAGACCTAGAGTAGAAGTTAAAGGCGTAGGTAAAGGCTAAGAAAAATATAATCCTAGATCCTAGCGCCCCTATTTATAGGCCTAGTTATATTAAAGTTTTTAACTATTAAATAAGGAATAAGGGTTATAAGAGCTTAATAAGAAGCTATCCTAAAGACTATTAATTATCTATAGCCTAAGGAAAAGAAGCTTTTTTTAGCTATTCTTATTATAAGAGAGAAGCCTTTAGCCTAGGAATTTTAGTATTATAGCTCTATATACCCTTCTATTATACCTCTATAGATAATTTAAATAGTATTATATAAAGTATAGTAAGCAAAAGGAATCCTAATATTAAGAGGACTTAAGTAGGATATTATTATAATTCTAAAGGATAGACTAAAGAAGGGAATCCTTAAGTATAGTTATATAGCCTATTATAATCTATTCTTCTTTATATAAAGGAAAGATAGTAAGATAAGGCTTATTAATTTAGTAACTAAAGATAAATATAGTTATAATACGAGACGTAGCACTACCCCCTTTAGTAGACGATTTTTTAGAAGACTTTGCTATATATTAACTATTATTACTACTAGACTTCTTCTTAGGATATAACTAAGTCCCGTTAGACCTTATAAGTAGAGACTTAATAACGTTCGTATTACCTATTAGACTACTATAGATATATATATTACCTTAAGGAGTAACGAACTTAGTTACTTAGTTTATATAGGTTATAATTAGAATCCTATATAACCTTATCCCTAGCTATTATAAAGCCTTTCTTAATTATATTACTATTAAAGGACTAACTTCGTAATATAATAAAGAAGAGATCGAGTCTTATCTAGGGATTTATAGATTTATTTTAAAATACTTATAGAATATTAATAAGGTCCTAGTTAATTTAGAGCTAGCGGAGTATATAATAGTAGTAATTAAGTTATAGTAGGCCTAGGAAGTAGTAATAATTATTAGCTATATTTATAGTACTAATAGGTGTTATCTAGAGGAAGCGAAGAAAGTTAAGATCTATAAATAAGTTACTTATATTAATTTAATAGAGTTAAGGGCTTTCCTTAGGATTATAATATTCTATAGATCCTAGGTAAAGGACTACTCTACTATTATAAAGCTACTTACTAACTTACTTAAGAAGGATATTATATCTAGCTAGGAGGAGAAGTAATAGATAGCTATAAATACCTTAAAAGCAATACTTATAAGGGCCCTAATCCTTATTACTATAGATTATAACCCTAAAGGAGGAGATATCTACCTTATAATTAATACTAATAATATAGGATAGGGCGGAGTCCTAGGATAATTTATTAATAACTAGCGCGTAGTTTCTTACTTTAAGAGTAATACTTAGTTAGGACTAGAACTATTATATAATACTAGGAAGAAGGAATTATATAGTATTCTAAAGGCTTTAAAGAGGGTATATAACTATTTATATAGATAATACTTTATCCTAGAGATAGACGCTTAGATATTAGTTATATAACTTA
>JAVHLU010003095.1:0-13356 GCA_036785755.1 Colletotrichum ledebouriae
TACTTATTTCCTCTAGTATTACTAACTTACCTAGCCTATCTACTATAACCTATAGGTATTAGCTAGTATTATCCTTTATAAGTAGTAAGTTTATAATAAAATCTATTAAGAGGTCTAAGTATAACTAAGTAAGTACTAGTAGGGGCTTAAGGAAGCCCCTCTTAGCTTACCTCTAGATATATATCCCTCTATAGATATCGTGGTTCCTTATAAATCTCTATACTATTTATAATTATCCTAGCTAATAGAACTACTAGCTTACTATTTCTAGCGTGCTATTATAGCTTAAATAAGTAGTTATACTTAAGTTATAGCTCTATTAGATAATCTTTATATAGAGCTCTCCTAGTAGGTTATTATTATTCTCCTTACTAGGTACCTATAGCCTCCCCCTAAATATTAGCCTCCCCTAACTATTAATATTATACTTACTAATTTAAACCTTAGCTTTTATATCTAATAAAAAGCTCTAAAGTAAGAAAGTAACTTTATAGTATATAGCTTTATATATTATATTCTTCCTTATAGTTTCTAGCTATAGCGCTTATAGTTTAGGGTTACTATTAGAAACTATAATATCTAGGATATTAGCATAGCCCTTCTAACTTCTCCTTACTAAGGGGCTAACTATAGGGTCCCTATAGGGGTAGGCGTAGTCTAGTATTAGCTATAAAACCCTCCCCTACTTCTACTTATTATCCTACCCTTATAGCGCGTCCTACTCCTTCTAAGAGAGGGTATTAGGGGCTACTACTTCCCTATTAGGGTAGTATTTAATAGTAAAATTATACTAAGATAGCTCCTCTACTTATTAGTTCTAGTATTCTATAAGGCACTACTTCTTTATAAAGTATTTAAGCCCCTAGTAGTTAATTAGTATCTTAAAAGTAGTTATATTATATAGCTCTACCCTCTATATATATAAGTAAGAAAGGATTACTAGGAGCCCCTTATTATAAATAGAGTAGTTATATTCTATAGGCAAGAGCTTTTATAAGTAAAACGCTATAAGGCGCTAGGTACTCTCTAAGTTAACTTATAAGAATACCCCTCCTAATATAAATCCTAAATAATTAGTTTTAATAATAATCTTATCCTCTAAATTAAACTAGTAGAGTACTAGCTAGGTATTAAAAAGCTACTTAAGAGATAAGAAAGCTCGTTCTTAATTATCTCCTTATTAGAATATTATATTCTTCTTAGTAAGTAATATAAATAATCTAATAATATCCCTATATTCTAGTATAAATATATTATAATAGTTTATAAACCTTAAGAAGCTCTAGACCCCCTTTAAAGAGGTAGGGGGTAATTACTTAGTAATTATTTAGAGTTTCTTAGGGTTATAAGAGAGACCCTCTCCTATTATTATAATAAACCCTATATATTTAACCCTCTTAACTAAGAATTCGCACTTTATAAGGTCGAGGTTTAGGCCTATATCCGCTAGTCTCTAGAGAACCTCCTAGACCTTCTTCTTATAGTCTTCCCTCGTTCTCTCTAAATAAATTAATATATTATTTATATAAGTAGTAATAAAGTTATTAAAAAAGTCTTATAAGGTATTATTAATATATTACTAGAAGCTAGTAGGGGTGCTAGTTAAGCTAAATAAGTAAACTATTTGCTTAAATAACTTATACTAAGTATAGAATATAGTTCTCTCCTAGTACTCCTCTACTACCCTTAACTTATAAAAAGCTATTACTATATCTAGCTTAATATACTACTTAGTTATACTTACTTAGTATAGTATCTTAGAGATTAATAAGAGAGGGTAGTAATCTTTCTTTATAATTATATTAAGGGCCTTATAGTTAATATAGAAATAAATTCCCCTACTAGGCTTCTTTATAAAGAGTACTAGTACCCTAGTAAGTAAGCTACTAGCCCTAATAAACCCCTTATCTAAGAGCTTTTATAAGATCTTTTTTAATACTAGTAGCTTTTCTCTTAATATACTATAGAGGGGGCTCTAGGGGAGTAGTAGCTCCCTCTTATTTAATCCTAGTATAAGGTTAATCTAGTAGTTTACCCCTAGTTACCTAGGAGGTAATAAATAAGCCTTATTAGGGTTAAATAGGTTAGGAAACTCCCTTAAGACCTAGTTTAGTAAATAGTATTATTAATCCTCTTTTAGTCTTAGGTTTAAGGCTTTCTTAATATTAGATAAGCTAATAGCTTATATTAATACCTCTTTAATACCCTCTTAGTACTTACTCTATTATCTTACTAGGCGTTAGTAGATTATAGAGAACGAGGGTATATTAAGGAACCTTATAGCTCTTATTTCCTTTATAAGGGGAGTTTCTTCTTAGTCTTTTAAGTATAGCCTAACTTATCCCCTCTTATAATATACTTAGTAAGCTATAGTATTATAAATAACTTAGCTCTATTCTATCTAAGGGCGCCCTAAGAAGATATTAGGGTTTAAGCTATTAACTATATATATAAAGATATACTAGGTATAGCTACTCGTTTCTAAGTTAAATACTACTATACTTAGTATATTACTTAGTAATAGTCTACTAAATATATACCCTCTTATAAGTTAATATCTCTTCTTAATATATAAAAAGCGGAGGTATTAAGCTAGGGAAAGGTTAATTATTATATAAGTATTACTCTTAGTATTTATTAAGGTATAAGCTAGATATCTTCTATTAACTCTAATTTAAATAATAATAAGCTTATTATTAGCTAGTTATTCCTATTTATATTCTTTCTAACTTAATATCTCCTCCTTAGTAAGCTCTAGGGCTTATTTTTACTCTAGAGTTAGTCTTTTTCTAACTTCTTATTTTCTTTTAAGTAGTTAATTACTACCTAGTAATTATTTATAACCTTATAGTATATTATTTCTTCTTTTAAGGTCTTTATTTTTATAACCCTAAGTAATTAGTCCTCCTTACTAGGGTAATACTAGGTAATATAGCCTCTAGTTCTATAAGTATAATAGGTATAGGGGTCCCTCGTGCCCTTCTAAGGTTATTAGTATTATACTAGGGAGGTATCTAAGGAGGATTTAGAGTCTTAGTAGTTATAGCGTTTTATTTCCTTAACTTATAAGATATATACTACTCTAGTTATATAAGTATTCCCCTTATGTCACGAACAGCGAATAGGCGAAGGTTAACACACTTCAATTACGCTATATTAAGTGGATTTGCGTTAGAGAAGGAGAAAGTCTAACTATAGGCTAGCGTAGCCCTAGAAGGCTAAAGAGTCGCTTAGTAATTATATAACCCGTAAGTTATATAACTCGTAAGTTATATAACCTGAAATTCAGGGAGGTCTAACTTAGCGCTATAATATTACCCCCCCCTTTACTAGCATTGCTATCTATAGTAACTAATCTATTACTATATAAGCATTCCCCTAGTAGTATCCTCCCTATCTATACTCACGCCGGGGCGTTATTATTATCTATAATAGCGGGGTCCTCGTCTCGCGTAGTAGCTAAGAGCTAAGCTAAAAGATATTTTAATAATCCTACTACTATTAGATTAGTAGTATAGAAGTCTTATAGTACTATAGGGGTATACTTAAAACTCTTAGCGTTATATTAAGTAGGATTATAGTTATAACCCTTCTAGTTAGCGCAATATTATAACTATCCTTAGTATAACTAGCTAGTAGTTATATATATAACCTTATATTCTAGCTTATAGTTAAACTTAATAGGGGGTAATAGGGTTTTAAACTAGCTTAGAAGAGGATCGCTAGTAGCTTTCTAGAGCTTACTTAGGTAGAATATAAGATAGTAGTTATATTCCTTTAGTAAGTCTAGTATTTATATCCCCCTGGGCCCCGCGGCTTTAATTAGCTATAAGCTATCCTATAATATTAATAACTTTAAAGAGTTTTCTTAGCGCTATCCCTTTATTAATATATAGACGGAGTTACCTATAGTTAAGTTATTAGGTTAATAGTAGCGATTTATAGCGCGGGTATAATATTATTAGGCTATAGCTATATTCCCTTTTATAATATCCTAAATATTATAGAGGTTTTATACTAACTACTAGGCGTCGCCCTAGTTAATCTTTTCCTTAGTTATTAAGAGCTTCTATATATATTAGTCCTAGTTAAAACTTATCTATAGTAGGTATCCTCGCTTGATTTTAAATAGTATAAGCCCTATAGTTTTATTTAGTAATACTACTTAGGCGAAGTCTATAGCGGGGAGTATTTCGCTCTAGTTATCCTAGAATTAGTTTATCTATAGGTATAAGTATTTAGTTAGGTACTAGTTAAGAATTTCTATTTACCTATTAGTTTTAGTATAACCTGCTATACTTAACTATATAGTTATATTATATATCTTATAGAGCTTATCCTAGAAGTTAGAAGTGAACTAAGGACCCCTATTAGATATAATTATAATAGGGAAACTTATCTATTAGAAGATATAAGTATAGTATAACTATATAAGGTCCTATACTATAACGGTCTTATAGTAAGGGAGGGAGACTATCTTCTTTAAGGACGGTATATTATAATAAATACGTTATTATACTTATAGTAGTTAGGTAGGTAGGATATAAAATCTATTATAATATGCTCCTAAGGGTAGTCTAGTATTAGCAGGGGTTTTAACTCGCCTAGAGGCTTATCTCTTAGCTTCTATACTTAGTAGTAAGTATAGTAGTTATAAATATACTACTTAACGTTAGTAGTTAGGCGGGGCTAGTAGTAATATTCCTTTAGGAGTTTAATAATCTTACTCTAACCTAGGTATGCTATAAGCCTCTAAATATAAGCTTTATAGATTAACCTCGTGTATAGGTCTTCTTCCTCTAGTATTATAAGCTTCCTATTTATAGTTAGGAGCCCTTCCTATATTCTCTAGCGTTCTTTTTTAGTAGCTATAAGTACTTTTAGTAGCTAAAGCGATAGTATATTAGGTTTATAGTTTCACTAAAGGATATATTTAACTAGGAGGTAACCTTTTAACTTATTCTCTAGCTCTAAAGTATTAATAATTACTATAGGGCGACTTAGAGCGGATTTAAGTAGTTAGTATAATTTGCTTATTACCTCTAGGGATAGGTAAGTAGGTAGTAGTAATACCTAGGTATAGTTAGACTTATAAATAGCTTATTATATTTAGAGGTCTTTATTCTTCTATAAGAGGGCGTTAGCTAGTACGTTTTTATACCCTAGGTAGTATTAGATATAGAAGTTAAACCTAGCTAAGATACCTAATTAATAAGCTTAGTAGATATTTAAGAGCTACTTAGTTATAAAGTAAAGTAGTAGTTAGTAATCTATAATAACCTTAAAGCGCTAGGTAGCTATAGAGAGTTTAGCCCTCTACTCCTCTAGCGCTAGAATAATTACTATTATCTTATAGTTATAAATAGGGTAATTTATCTCTATTAGTAATATTATCTTTAAGAAACAGGCTATAGGGTGCTATAGGCTATTATCGGTTTATTATTAGAGGAGGGTAGTAGTATAAACTAATTTAGAGGTATCTATCTTAACCTAGGTAAGTAGTTTAGGCTTCTAGTAGCGTAGGATAGGGGCTAACGTTAGGGCCTCTTTTAGTATTATAAATACTACTATATAGTCGCTATTAAAGTTAAATCGGGCGCCTTTAGCTATAAGTTTAGTAAGTAGCCTAGCGATCTTCTTATAATTTATAACGAATTAGTAGTAGAAGTTATAGAACCCTAAGAAGGACTAAATACTACGCACTATAGTTAGTAGCTACTAGTCCCTTACTATAGAAACCTTCTTAGGGTTAGGACTAATCCCTTTAGTTATAATAATAAACCTAAGGTAGCGCGTTATAGTTATACTAAATTCGCACTTCTTAATATTAGCTTAAAGCCCTGCTTAGCATAGCTAATTAAGGACCTTTCTAATATATTCTTCGTACTAGAGAGGGTCCTCTAAGTAAACTAGGATATTATCTATATATACTATATAGAAGTCGTCTAGGTACTCTATAAGCATATTATTTATATACTATTAGTATATCGCTAGGCTATTATAGAGCCCGAAGGGTAGAACCTTATACTTATAGGAGCTATAGCAGGTATAGAACGTTATTAAGTCCTCTAAGTTAGAGTAAATATAGATTTAATAAAACGCCTAGTAGATATTGATCTTTATAAATAACCTAGCTTAGCTAATTTAACTTAGTATTTTATTAATTAAGGGTAGTAGGTATTAGTCTTTCTTAGTAAATTTATTTAACTTTTAGAAGTTAATATAAAACCTTAAGTATTTATTAGCTTTTTAAATAAATAGTATTAGGGATATAAATAGAGTATTACCTAGCGCTATAAAGCCCTTTTTTAGGTTCTTAAAGAGATATTATTAAGTAGCCTCGAGTTCTAGTAAGGATTACTTATATAATAAGTAGAAAGTTAGCTACTCTTTTATACTAAGCTCTAGTTCGATCTAATAGTTATAAGAGTAGTAGGGAGGTAAGGTATTACTAGCTATCTTATTAAAGTAGTCCCTCTAGCTCTAAAGATAGGGGGGGAGTCTCTCCTTAATTAGTTATTAATTTTTAGCTTTATTAACCTCTAGCAGGCTAATACCTCTTTCTTCTTCCTCTCGCTTATTTATAATTATTAGATTAAGCTTATATAGCGATATAGAACCTAATTTAATATTAGTATATCTTAGGTTCCTCTTAAACCTTATAGTACTAATAAGCGCTATATTAAGATTTCTCCTTACTTACTAGGCCTTAAGGGTAAGGGGTTTAGGCTTCTAACGCTATATAGGCTAGGTCTAGCTTATAGTTAACGCTCCTTTTAATACTATATTTATCTTCTATAAGTTATTATTATATCCTAAGTCCCTAGGCGCGCTATTTTATTATAGAGTTTTTATAGGGGCTTTTATCTTACTTACTATAGCTTTCTAAGCGTTATATAGCTATTCCTTAGCTTTAAATATAGCTTAGTAGTATTTAGCGTTAAGTTAGTACTCTATATTAATTTTAGCGGGTTAGAGGAGGTCCTTAGTATCTTATATAATTATTTAGGGGAGGTCCCGGGCTATAGGGGTATTACTTAGCTAGTATAAGCGCTAATAGTATATATCTATGCTAATATTATAGTAATTAAACTATAAGTAGCTAAGGATAAGGTTATATCTCCTAGTATTAAGTTAGAGGAGGGGTATTTGTATTAATTCTTAGTAGTCTACTTATATATAAGTTATCTATACCTTAGTTATAATATCTAATAGCTCTCTATTAAAACTAGTAGCTAGAATAGGGTATTATAGCTTATTATATTTAATATAGTAAAAATCCCTTAATAAGGGGGTTATATAAGTATTTATAAAAGCGTAGCTATTTACTTTAGTATTAAGAAGGGTCTTAAAGCAAATACTATATCTATTATAAACTAGGATAAACTCTTTTTCTAGTAGCTTACTACTAACTAGTTATTATAAGTTAATAGATATTATTACTAATTACTAATCTCTTTAGGTCTCCCCTAGTAAGGAGTCTATTTTCGCTAGAAGCTTTAGTTTTCTACTAGCTCTAAGTTACTACTAGTAGCCTTAGTAAGCTTAGTAATACTTATAGTAGCTCTAGCCCTCTTATAGGGGTAATCCCGCGAGGTATAGCTAGTATTACTATAGATAAAGCAGGCGACCTAGTTATAGAGCTTCTTATATAAAGCCTCGGGGATATAGCCTTAGTTAGTATAGGCTTAAGCACGAGGGTTCCCTTTACTAGAAGGTTTAGCGCAGGCTGCTAGGGTAGGGCCTTATATAGTAGTTTAGTTACCTAAATAGGTATTAGGAGGCGCTATAATATAAGCTATAGTATAGACCTAGGTAGTATAGTCCTAGAATTAAGGGCGCTATTTATATAATAAATAGAGTCCTAATTCTAGAGGGAAGTAAGTAACTTCTTATAGAACTTCTAGCGCTATTAAGATTCTAGGAGCTTAGCCTTATAGGTAAGTTTAGTAAAAGTTACTTACTTAACCTAAATATCCTTAAATAAGATAGTAAAGGTATTAAGCTTAGTCTAGGCCTTATTATACTAAACTAGGTTTATAAAGATACCTTTTAGCTCTTTAATAAGCTATTCTACTATAGTAATTTAAGGGGGGTTACCTAAGAGGAGAGGGGATAGAATATTATAAGTAGTTCCTCTAAGGCGTGAGAGTATATACTTAAAGTATTAGGATTTACTATAATACTCCCTATTATTAAGGTATATCTTAATATAAAAAAGCTAAGTATTAAACTTTAGGTGCTTAGGATTAGTACCCTTAGTACTTATAAAAATAGGGACTTTAGGTATCTTAGTAGGGCGGGTATTACTATAGCTAATAGTTAATATAAGCAAGCTAGAGCGGACCTAACTCTCGAGGTATATTATTTAGTTAAGGATTACCTAAAGTATAGCGCTATAGTTACTAGAGGGAGGGCTTATAAGGGGGGGCGTAGTAGTTATATTATATTTAAAACGCTAAAGCAGGGCTTTATTAGTATCCCTTACCTTATTACGCTCCTCTATAATAGTAGTAGTATTATATTAGGCTTAATTACGCTCCTCTTAGTAACGCTTAAGTATAGTAAATTACTTAGCGTTATTAATAGTAGTATAGGTATCCCCTAAGCGCTCCTAGAGCTCTTAATTTTTATATTCTAGGCGTAGAGCTATATTATATAGTATATAAAAGTTATTACTAATAGTAATATATCTAGTATATAAAGATTAAGACTTAGTACCTTAAGTAGCCCTTTTTATAAGCTAGTCTTAAATCTAAATAAGGGTTAAATCGGGGTTATTCTAAAATAGCTATATTATATTATTAAGGGTAAGGGTAATCTTCTAGCCCTTACCTAAGTAATCGTAGTTAATAATAAGGAGGTTAGGGAACTTCTATAGCTTAGTAATAGCGCTCTAGGCTAAGCTCTTATATCCCTCTATATCGAGGTCTATAAATAAGCCTTTAATAGGCTACTTATATATAGGTTTATTTAGGTTAAAAACCTTTAGGTCCTTATATAAGGGAGTATTATAGGTAGGTAGTATAGTATAGTAGTATCGAAGGGTTTTAATATAAAGCTCTAGGAGCCTTCTAATATTAAGTATAAGCATAGTCGTAGCCTTATAGCTATAGCTAGCTAGTTATAACTCATTTAGTATATTAATAATAAAGTAGAGGGGGGGTATTAATTAATTTTAAGTTAGTTAGTTAGTATAAATTAGTTAGCTTAGCGCTTAGTTAGGTACTATACTCGTATTAGTTAATTAATAGGGTTAGGGTAGTAGTAAGTTAAGATATTATACTTCTATCTCTAGAGAATAGATAGATAAATATAGAATAGTATTATAAATAGTAAATAGGCGAAGGCTAATATACTTTAATTACGCTTTATTAAGTAGATTCTATATTAGAGAAGGAGAAAGTCTAACTATAGGCTAGCATAGCCCCGGAAGGCTAAAGAGTTGCTTAGTGATCACGTGACCCGTAAGTCACGTAACTCGCAAGTCACGTGACCCGAAATTCAGGGAGGTCTAACTCAGCGCTGTGATACTTAGTATCCTTAGTAGTAGGTCTCTAGTAGGTTATTAGGTAGTTATTAGTAACTTTCTAGCGCTCTACTTTCTATATAATACTCTAGACCTTTAAGAGCTAGCTATTATAATTAGCTAATAAGTTAATAGTAATTAGCTAATCCCTTAGCCTAGGGGTAAGGGAGGCTTCTAGAAGTAAGATCTAGACTTAGCTAGGCTAGTTTATACTACCTATATTAGCTAGTATTTATTTAAATCTTGATAAGAAGGTTATTAGGGATTTATTCTCTTTTTACTAAAAGGTTTATAATTAGGCTATAGCTTATAACTAGATATTTAGGTCCTTATATATCTAGTCTAGGTAGGCTATAAAGTCCTTAGGGTTATATTTCCCCCTACCCCCCCTAGCTCTATAGAAAGTAGAGACTACTTACTAGGCTATAATATCTAAGTAGGAGTTAATAAGGTACTATACCTCTATATCTATAGTATAGAACGCCCTATTTATAGTAATCTTATATCTTATCTACTATACCTAAGTAGTATATTCCTTCTACTTACTTAAAAACCTTAGGAGTAGGGGTAGTAGCTTCTAGTATATTATACTAGGTATTACTAGTACCTTACTAGTAATACTTATAGGGGTCTACGTAGCTACGCGTTAGCTATTCCCCTACTTAACCTCCTATAACTATTACTAGAGGGACTTTATTACTACTACTAAATTAGCTTATAATAGCTTATCTCAAGTCTTAGCTATATTACTATTAACTATCTTACTAATTAGTAGGGAGTAGCGCTTAACCTATTATTATTATTATAGTAATAAGCTTAAATATATAAGGGGTTAGACCTAAGTTTATTTAATATAAGGTTACTATAATACTATTTATTTAAGCTAAAGAGGAAAAAGGGGAAGTTTTCCTCTCTAGTAAATATTTCGCTAGTCTATAGGGAATAACTAGGTAGGCCCTAGGTAGGCCCTAGGTAGCTCCTTAAGGTAGTAAACCTAGGCAGAAGCCTAGGTAGGCTTAACCCGGGCGTAGCCTATAACAAGTAGCTAAGATTAAGATAAATAAATTATAGTAAATAGATATATAGTATATTATTAATTAAGGGATAATAATAAAAAGACCGATCTCTTTAAAATAGGTATTTACTTATAAGTTTAATAAGAATAATATCCTTAATTAATATAAAGTAAGGATTTATATTTAAAGCGACTAATAAGAGAAGTTGCCCCTTAAATAGACTTATATAGTAACCCTCGCTACTTATACCTTTAGGGTAATAATAGTAATTACTATATAGTTTAACCTTAAAGTTAAATAATTTAATATTATTAATATATTCCTAAATACCTCCTAAGACCTAAATAAGAACCTTATTATTTATAAATTACTAAATAGCTTTAAGTAGCTTAAAAGGTATATTAAATTATACTATACGCTCTATAAGCTAAGGGATATACTATTACTCTAATATAAGGGGTTCTCCTTAACCCTTTAGCGCCTAGGCTTTATACTTATAAGTAAAGACCTATACCTCTTCTAGTTAATTAATAAGAAAGTTCTTATTATTTTTTATACAAATAACTTCTTTATCTTATTTTATAGAGATTATAAAGAAATAGTATAAAGGGTAATTACTAGCTTAAAAGAAGTATATAATTTAAAAAAAATAGGGCTAAGTTAAATACTACTTTAGAATTAGAGTTATTTCTAACTAAGCTATATAAAATATATACCTTTCTTATAACTAATATATTAAATAGGTTATAAAGAAGTTTTATTTACTTAACTTAAGAGCGCTAATAACCCCCTTTTTAAACCTACTACTCCTAAAGAGTAAAATAGTAGTAATACTATTAGAAATAAAAAGTTTCTAAGAGAAGATTAGCTCTATACCTTATATTATTATTATAATTTAACTTAATATTATTTTTATATATTTCCTACTCTTAAGATTCCTAATAAACCCCGCTCTTTATTACTATACTACTACTAACTAGGTTATATAGTACGTATAATATACTTATTACCTTATAATATACTTTAGTAACTTAGGAGGTAAGTAGGTATTACTAATTATAAGTAACGCTTTATTTATAAATAAGTAGAAGATATAGAAGTTATCTTAAAGGTATATAATCTCGCTCTTTAGAGGACTAATTTAATAAAAGGCTACTTAATAAGCTATAGTTATAATATTAATAATAAAAGCAGAGCTTCTAAGCCTTAAATATATAGCTAAGGAGACTATTACTCTTTAGAGGCTATTTAGGGATATTACTCTTAAATTTAGCAATATCTAGAAGATTTATTATAATAACTAATAGATAAGTCGTCTTCTAGTAAGTAAAAAGGAATAGATCTTAACTAAGCTATAATATATTAATATTTAAAATATATAACTATAATAAGAATATACTTAAGGATTATTTAATATAGTATATATATTAATAAATAATATACTAGCTAATAATCTTAAAAGAGTTCTCAACTATAAGAAATTTAAATAGTTCTATTCGCTCCTTAATCGAAAGGATATATAGAAAATAATTATAATAAATAAGGGATGCTCTAAATAAGTATAAGAGAGCTAGTAGCGCTTAATTTTCAATCGATTTATAGCTTATTAGCTAAGGAGCCTAAAGTTACTCCTATAGGAGTAAAGGAATATAGCCTACCCTAAAGGGCTACTTCAATATACTAATTTTCTACTATTTAACCTTAGAGGATTTACTTATACTAATTTATTAGAATATTATATAAGGGTAGTAATACCTCTAGTAAATATATACTAATAAGGCTATTAACTATATAATATACTATAATAGCTATATTACTAGTAGGTAGATAAGGTATAGGTATACCTATACTAATTACTAGGGTTTTAAATAGAACTAGGGCTGGAGATAGAGTAATAACGCTACATATATTAAAACTACTTATTGTATTAGGAGTCCTACCTAAACCCTTATTATTATTACCCTTTTTTATTATTATAATCTCCTCCTTTTAAGTCGTAATAGCCTTATAGAGTATAGCTTTCTAATAAGTAAAGGTCTATAAGTTATATTAGAAATTAGTTATAAAAATAAAGTATATATAGAATCTTACCTTTTTAACTACTAGGTCTTTTAAAATCTTAGCTTTAGTATATTAATAAGCTATAATAATAATAGAGGTACTTATTTATTAATAAGGTATCTTACTCTTATAATAATAATTATACTTACTTATTATACTAAGTAAGTACTTTTTATTTAATAAGCCTAAGAGCTTACTTAAAATATATTAAAAGTAGTACTTATTCAATAGGGGTATTTACTTTATTTCTATACCTCTACTAGGGGGAGGAGGGCTAGGAAGGGGCTTTAAATTACTCTTATTAATACTCTCCTTTCTATCTATCTCCTTAGAGATTATAATAATAATAAAGTTAGTAATATTCTAATATATAGTTATAATAGTAAAGGAATTATAACTTATTAGGAGCTATTTTTTTAAACTACTTAAGAAAAACCCTAGGGCTTCTTAAGCTATAAACTCTTACTCTTAGAGCTACTGTTTATAAGTTACTTTTACTTCTTCCTTCTACTTACTATATAATATATTAATATATTATATATTAATAATAAGAAGGAATAATATATATATAACCTTATTATTACTCTCTAGGGGAGGAGAGTATACCCCTCTACCCCTAGCTTTATTCTTACCTTTAGTAGCACGCACCTTCTTAAGGGCTATAGCCTAACTAATCTTCTTTTTAGGAGGTATTTATAAATATATTAGTATATTATAATAGCTTTAAGATTATTATATAATATAAGTATA
>JAVHLU010003096.1:0-13350 GCA_036785755.1 Colletotrichum ledebouriae
AAGAAATCGCGCTCCGATCACTATGTAGTCCGTGCGTAACTTCTATATATTTATAGCTATAAAGCTAAGGATTATAAATATATATATATATATATATATAAGGTTATTGCTATTATTAGAATTTATATAGATTTTTAAAGTATTCATTCTATAAAGGAAATACTTTTATAGTTATTACTTTATGTTGTATAGTTATTAAAGTATTATTAAAGAGATATTATATAGGTATATAACTATATATACTATAGTTTTTTATTAAGGCTTTTATAAACCTTATAAGACTATTATGGAACTTTTAAGATATGCCTTCGGTATTCTTATAATTTATTATTATAATACTATATATAGTTACTAACTATATAGCTATCTATGATAAAGGTGAAGGTATATAGTTACTATTTGCTATCTTTATTAATAAAGTAGTGCGTATATTAGAAGTATAATAGTAGATAGTACTATTATACTATAACCTAAAGCTTATCGTTATAATAGGGGATATAGTCTAGTTTAGACTAATATCTAAAGTATATAATAACTAAGACTATTAAGCTTCCTTCTCGCCTTAATTGCCTACTTCCTTCCTTTCTTATATATAAATAGCTAGAGCCCTAGCTACTACCTTTCTTATTAACTACTAAAAATATAATAGGATTCCTAAATAGGCTATAGAGAACCTATATAATAGAAGAATAAATATCATTAATAGGAAGAATAACATAGTAGATTTCTTTAGAAACCTAAGTAAGAAACTATTTTATCTTAATAAACTAGTTATAAATAGTTTTATTATTAATATTACTAAAAGCGATAAATAAAAGGTTAGTATATCTAAGATTAATATAGCTAATTAAAACTATACCTTCTAACTAATCCTTACCTCATTTATAAAGAGCTTCCTATTTATAATATATAATAGAAAGTAGGGTAACCTAATAGTAATTATAAGCTACTCTAGCTAGCTAATAGCTTATAAATATAAATAGTTAAAGATTATAGCTAATTACTTTATTAAGGATAATATGTATTTCAGGATAGTTAGTAGCTTAATATTAATAGAAGCTAATATTATTATCTTTAATATAGTTCGCTTAGCGTTACTAGGATTCCTTGATAACGCTCTATATATAGTAGTTATAATAACTCGAGCGAGAGGTATAATAATTATAATCCTTAATATATAGAATTAGGCTAAGAAAGTTAATAATATAGCTCTATAAGCTAGCTTTATAATATCTAACCTTATTATTAACTACTAGAACTAGAATTTTAACTATTAATATATTAACGTTACTTAACCCCTTAAAGGACTAGGATATATACTCTTCTATAAGTATTATCTCTAGGATAGCTATATCTAGATTAACTATAGATAGGAAACTAAGAGACGAGCAAAGAAGTAAGTAGAAAACTAACTATAGAATTAATCTAAGAAGAAGGCCTCTGCACGCTTAAATTATTATAAGCTATATTAAGGACCCTACTACGAATTCTTCTATTATATACCTCTCTTAATTAAAATAATATTTAATATATATTAATAGGACTCTAACCTAATAACTAAGCTAAATACTACTAAATAATTAGAAGATAAGACTACTACTAAATAGCTTATTTATATTACTACTAGTACTTATTATACTTATAGATAGATTAAAAACAACGTTTAACCCGACTAGTATAATATTACTATAGATTCTAAAGATAAGCTTAAAGCTTAGTAACGCCTTAAAATATAAATTAATATAGCTTAATCCGCTTTAAAAGCTATCTAACCTAATTATAAGTTACTAATAATATAGGATATAGTAACGAGAGTAATTATTCCTTAAACTAAGATAATAAGTAATATAACTATTAATAATAGATAGGGTAACGAGGATTAATAGAGCGATAGGCTAGGAACTAATAATATATAGTCTCTAAAGCTATCTAATTATAATATATAGAAACCTTAGGTAGTATCTAGTATAACTTATAACCTAATAATATATAAGGTACTAGGATATTATTTACTAATTAAGATAACTAGAACCTTAAATAGTGTATCTATTATATATATTTAGCAAACGCCTCTTCTACTATCTAAGAAGAGAACTAGGATATTACATAATTAACTAATAATATTATATAGGATAATTAAGTTATTACTCAATCTATACCTATATAGGATAACGAGTAACCTAGAAGATATCCTATAGATATTTAATAATAAAGAGTAATAAATGGGGACCTAAGTTATAGAGATATATAAAGAAGGATAGATTTATAATAGATTAGTATAGGATTATTTATTTAGTTTAGGTTATTTTACTTATTACTTATTTGTAATAAGGATATCGCTTTTTTTAAACCGGGGGTTATTATATAATATAGAATAAGTTACTTACTAGGGTAAACCTTCTCTCTTAGTAACCCCTACCTATATAATTAGTCTCTCGAGATATATCACACCTAGCTTTATATATAGAGAAATGTTTATTTACCCACTTTAGGCAGTTTATCTTTATCCATCGTTTTATTACATAGCCTTGCTCTTTATAGCTATCCTCAATCAGAGATCGCACCCTGCCGCTAGTGCTAATTCTAATAACGCGAAGATGCTAATAACCGCGTATCATAACTAGTACGGTATAGAGTAATAGAGTCAGTATAGTTAGGTATAGCTAAGGTTAAATCTTCTTCTCTAGCCCTCTAGTCTATTAAATAAAGGCTAGAGGGCTTATCTAGGGGTTACTTAATACCTCCTTATATCTCCTAACTTCTATAGACTTCCCTAACTTAGCTTATTAAGCCCTTTTCCTTATAATATTATCCTAGCTTATAATATAATCCCCTCCCCTCTAAGTTAATCTATTTTCAAACTAATTTATTTAATAATTATCTAGAAGGTATTTAATACCTCCTTATAAGATTTTATAACTTCTTAGTTTCTATAGGTTTAGAATTTAATATCTCTTATTCTAGTTATATAACTTTTTTTTAAATAGCTAGATAGCTTAGAAAAATAGTTAACTAGTAATGGGGTACTTATCCTCTACTCTAGCTACTCGTATAGCTCTTATATCTAAATATTAAGGGATTTTATAATTTAGAGAAGTAATAAGCTAATAATAAAGCTATTCTTATATTCTAATTACTCTTATA
Organism: Colletotrichum ledebouriae; assembly: GCA_036785755.1. Taxonomy (NCBI): domain Eukaryota; kingdom Fungi; phylum Ascomycota; class Sordariomycetes; order Glomerellales; family Glomerellaceae; genus Colletotrichum; species Colletotrichum ledebouriae. Next base: position 3,145 of record JAVHLU010003096.1, read on the forward strand.
GCTTTATTAGATAGATCTAGGATTACTTAATAATTATTTTAATAGCTATAACTAAGTTTCTTTATGAGAGTTACTCCTTCTTTTATAGGGTTCTATTAAAATATATTATTATTTAAGCTTATTTTTATTATTCTAAATCTAATCTTTAAATTATTATATTTTCTACTTATTATTATATTTTTAAGTATGTTATAGGGCTAATAAAGATATTCTCCCTCTAAAAATAAAGAAGGTTTTTATTTTAATATTAGGGTTTATTAGTAGTTATAAAGTAATTACCTAGCATTTCCCTATACTTTATAAAATTAAATAAAATTAAGGAATATAATAATCTAGAGATTATCCTTCTTTGACTTATATAAAAAGCTAGTTTTAATATTAAGTTAGAAATATATAAATATTATTTAAAACTTTACTTTATTTAAATCTCTCTTTCTTATTTCTTTAGATTTATAATATTAAGAATATTACTACTAATAATTTATTATTAGCCCCCTGTTTTCTTATTAAGAACTTTGTCTTAATTACTATATAATAAAACTATTATTATATCCTCTATTACTACTAATACCCCTAATACTACCCCCTACCCTACTAATATATCAGATATTACTAATATCCTTATAATAAGTAAGCTCTAGGTATACTCTTATTATTACTATCTCTTAGTATAAGTAAAGTAGGAGCTACCTAAGGATATAAATACTAAGCTTAAGCTCCTTATAAGCTTAATTATATATTTTACGAGTAATAATAAGTATGATATCCTTAGCTAATATTTATTTAATACTTTATTAGCTTTAGGTTTTAAATTACTTATTAAGTTATAAATTTATTATTAATTTATTTAATTTTAAATACCTCTATTAAATACAAGTATTATATTAAAATAAGTAATAAAAAAGCTTATATTAATATAGGATTTACTTATTATTTTTTAATACTTAGCTACTAACTCCTTATAGCTTACTTATTATATAATAAGTATTATTAATAAGCTTAAGCGCTTTATAAATAAGGGCTGTTCTAAGCCTGATATCTAGGCTTAGTATAATAAGAATAAAGTAGGTTATTTAATACCTCCTTGGTACTTTATTATTAGTTTCTAATTATATATAGGAGGAGATCCTTACTATCTAGCTTATAATTAAGAAAACCCTCTAAGCTAAGAAAAATAAAGCTAATATTATATCTAAGAAGTATAAAGCTAAGGAGGTAGAGATCTCTATGAAACTAGAGGATCGCTAGATAAGCGCCTTAGAGGAGGCTACTACTTACTAGTAATATCTTACTAAAGAGGCTAAGAAAATAGATTAAATTATTATATAAGTAATATAAGGAGCTTATTTATTATTATATAGTAATAGAGTAGCTAGCTTAAAAATAGCTAGAGGTAAAACAGGTATAAGCTAAGCGCGCTAAGGAATTACTTAACTCTTATAATAAAGTTATAAGTTTATATAATCCCTATTAATACCTCCCCTAGTACCTAGCTAGTTAATATTTCTAACTTAAAGTAGAATTATAAGGCTTTAGCTATCTTATTTATTGTAAAAGGAGATAATAATAATAATAATAATACTAAGGATGGTATAACTTATCTTAAAAAGAAGGGTATTAGTACTTAATAGATTTAAAACTTTTAAGAGCGCCCTTAGTAAGCTACTAACAACCTCTAGGTAGTAGTCAGTTATTCCTAAGTATTCTTTCTAGTCTCTTTCTGCTTTATTAGGGGCCTTTAAGCTAGTAAATTAAGATACCTAGCTAATATACCCTATTTCTATTTTATTAGTAGTCCCCTATTAAGTTACTTATTAAGTTATATAGGGATTATAATATTTTTACTTATAATGTAGCTTTATAATTATTTTATAAATCTATAGATGTATTATACTAGAGTTCCTATAAATTATCTAGTTTACTATAGCCCTTTTATTTAATAAGGTATTAATAGTTATATCTAGGGCCCTTATAGGTAATAATATAGTCTACTATATAGATATTATTATTATTATTAATTAGGATATCTTATAGTGAGATAGCTAAGCTAAAAAAGGGCTCTAACTATAAAAGAGCGAATATATTATAAATTTAGTACTTTTTATAGATTTATAGCTTATATATTTATCTGTTCTTTATTACCTATTGGATCCTAAATAGGCTTAAGTATATATTAGAAAGTTTATACTAAGGTTACCTCTATTTAATATTTTTAGTTAAGAGTAAGATAAGGTCTCCTATAATAAACATAATAAGGGTCCTCCTCTAGTTATAGAACTTATTATATATTTTATTATATTTATAAAATAAGTTAGTAATAGCTAACCTCTAGATAAGTAGACTATAGACTTTCTTATATATTACTAGGACTAAGACGTTTAGTTAGTATTTAATATCATTAGGTTTATAAGGGGAATATCCTATTAATAGCTTAGTAGGTAATATCTTAATAGCCTTATAATAGGAGTTATTATAAATAAATTAAGCTAAGTTAAGTTATATTATCTAGTTATCCTGGTTAATATTATAGAAAGTCTTTAAAAAGTATGTAATACTCTAATTCTAGTATTCTATTTAGCTATTAGTTTAAGTATAAAAAGTAATATTTATTTTCCTCTTAATAACTAGTAGGTAGTATATTTTAAACTATTCTTTGGTTAAGGAGTCACCTCTCGTATAGTGGCGTTCGCAGCACCTTGCTGGAAGGTCGACCTTTTGGGTTGAGGAGTTATCCCATATAGTGGCTTTTCCAGGCCACGAGAGCCTTAGTAGCCCGTTCGGCTCCGATATAATTAGCCCTAGTGCGGCGCGCGTCTAACTTTATAATATTTAGAGGGTTTGCTTATAAGTAGTAAGAATATATAGGGTTCCTATATTACTTTCCTTAACTAGTAGAGGGTATAGGTTAAAATACCTATATAGTATTTCCCGAATTATACTTATAAACTAGGTAAATTTATTATAGTCTTTTTACAAAGGGGCTGCGGCGTAATTCCGAACTCAATATTTTAAACCAGAATCTACTAATAAAAAGCGATCTCTAATTAGATATAATAGCTTTTAGGAGCCTAAATATAAGGAAAATGTATTTAGTTAGTAGTATAGCTAACTTATTAGTTATAAGTAACTCCCTAGTAGGAATATATAAGGAGTATTTTATAAATTAATTAATAATAATAAGAATATTATTATAAAGCTTATGTTTTATTATGGGTAATAGTAGTAATATACTAATAATGTTAATTAAAATTTATTAAAAAGGGTCTAATAGGTACTAATAGGGGTATAGGTTTATTATATAAGAGGTAGTATCTTAGTTTTATATATTAGTATATTATGTATATCTTAATATATTCCTTTATATCGCTTTTCTATATATTCTAAAAAAGTAATTTTCTAATCCTCTTTAATATCTTAGTAACCCCTTAGTAATCTCTAGATAGTTTATTATAGAATACTCTTAGGACTCTATCCTAAAGTAAAACGTATTAGGATATATAAGCCCTCTTAATATCTTAGGGTATTAGAGTTATCTAATAATTACCTTATCCCTTATTATTTCTATTTACTATTAATATAAAATAGATCTTTCTATTAGGCTTTCTTAACTTATTTCTAGAGTAAGGGTATAAGTTATTCTAGGGAGGTATTTAACTACTAGTTACCCTATTACCTCTTATTACCTACTTTCTAAATAATAGCTTTATTAAAATATTTTAAAAAGTCTTATAGAAGTAAGTCCCTAGCTTTATAGATTTCTATATCCCCTAGGGTATAGTAGAAAGGGCTAGAACTAATAGGAACTAGAAAGATAATAAATAACATAGCTCTACCTATAAATAAGTAAGAATATTAAGAGTAGGCTTAAAAGATATATATAATATTTCGCAGATCTAATTAAAAGAGATTATCTAAATTAGGCGCGGATTCGCTAAGAAAATACTAGAAAAAGAGGTATAGGGTTATTAAGTTACTAATTATAATAATATATATACTATCTTCCTATTTATTACGCTCCTCTCTTCTATACTCTACTCTATAGTCTTCTTATAATAGGTCTATATACTAAGGGAGTTTTCTAAAAGTTATATAGCTAAATCTATCTTATCTTATTCTAATTATCCCCTTAAGACTCTTTATAATATTATAAAAGAGAGTCTTAAAAATTAAATAAAACTATTTTATAGAAATAGTAAATAAACTCTATTTATAGATATAATCTATTAATAATATCTTCTAAGCAGGCAATCTTATTATTAAAAAGGTCCCTTAGGTTTAACTATCTTCTATTATAGGTTATATCTTAATAATAGCCTTATTACCTCTTCCTCTTTATTATACTCCTTATCCTATTCTAATCCTTAGTATAGCTAAAACTACCTACCTTATTATACTAGGCGTAAGAAGTTATAATAATATACTCCCTTAGGTATATTCTACTCGATCTAATCCTACTAGTTAACTCTCTACTAGATATAGTCTATATAGCTATAGTTATACTTATTTAAAGGACTAGGCCTCTTAAGATATAATAATATATCTATAAGTATAGTTCTTAGGCGTTATATAATAGTTATATTATAACTTAGTATCTATAAGACTTATAACTAAAGCTAATACCTAAGGTATTTAAGCTTATTATCTAGTATTTTAAATAAAGCGGATTTAAATAATATTAATATTCTATAAATAGGTTAAGGAATATCTACTATAGGGGATAGCGTAATATTATTATTATTTCTAAAGTTTATTATATTATTATTTATAAGTAAAGGAGTAGGAGGGTATAAAGAGAAGAAAGGGACTTTCTTAAAGTCTTCTTAGCTTAATAGGGTATCTTAAAAAGCTATATTACTATTAATAGTTAAGTTATAAAACTCTATAATAATTATAAATATATATTAAGTAACTAAGGGGATTTTAGAGTTAGAGAATAATATACTATTACTTAAGGTTATACTACTAAAACGTAGAGATAGTAATCCTTCTTAAATTAGAGCTCTAGCCTATTTAATATATTAGAGGCTATATATAAATCTATCCCGGCCTCTGGCCACTGCATAGTGATTTTACCTGCTTAAGTGCAACAGACCTTCTAACTCCGCGCCTCCTGATAATACATAGCCTTCGGTCACGTGATCGTAGTATGGTGGCGTTCGCAGCACCTTGCTAGAAGGTCGACCTTTTGGGTTAAGGAGTTATCTCGTATAGTGGCTTTCACCTTTAGCACCTTGCTCGAAGGTCGACCTTTTAGGTTAAGGAGTTATCTCGTATAGTGGCTTTTCTAGGCCACGAGAGCCTTAGTAGCCCGTTCGGCTCCGATATAATCAGCCCCGGTATGGCGCGCGTCCGACTCTATGTAGTAATATTCAGAGGGTTTACTTGCGAGTAGTAGGAATATATAGGGTTCCTATATTATTTTCCTTAACTAGTAGAGGGTATAGGTTAAAATACCTATATAGTATTTCCCGAATTATACCTGCGAACTAGGTGAATTTATTATAGTCTTTTTGCGAAGGGGCTGCGGCGTAATTCCGAGCTTAATAAATCTATCCCTCTATTAAATTAGATTAACTATATAGGTATTAATTAATAGGAGCTTTCGGAGTTATAGAGGGGCTCCTATCTTATAATACTATATATTAAGGTCCTATATAGCCTTAATAAAGCGCTAATCGCTATTCTAGTCCTATATAGAGTTATAATAGAAGTAGTAGCTAGTTAACTAGTCTATAAAAATCGCAGCCTAGTAATAATTACTATAGTTTAATAAAAAGAAGGCCCTAGTAATATCCTAGAGATTCTTTACTTCTACTCTTTTAAGCTCTATAGAAGCCTTATTAATTTTTTTCCTAAGTTACTAGGCTAGCTTATAGATTAGGGTATAGATATTATAAGGGTAGCCCTTAATTATAAATATAAAAAGGGTTATAACTTCTAAATTATTTAACTCCTCTTATTTTATTAGCTTCCCTTATATATTATAAAGGTCTAATAAATATTCTACTGAGGCTAAAGTTATAATAGATAGCCCTCTTTTATACTAAGTTATTAAGTAATTCGTAGATTCTTAGTTCTATTATATATACTATAGGATTACTAATATAGGCTTATCTTTATTTAATATAGGGTTCCCTTTAGGTCTTATAGTATTAAATCCTACTAAGGTATTAGTAAGGTTAAATATAATATCTCTTAGAGTAGTAGGGGCTAAGTAGGGCGAAATAGATAGTTTTATAAACCTAGGGTAGTTAAAATACTTTATAAAGTTAGCTAGTTATTATAAGTTATAATCCCTTTTCTACTTCTTATAATTATTCCTTCTTTTTATATTCTAAATATTTAGTTCCTTTAATAATCCTTCCTCTCTATCTAACTCTTCTAGATTAATAAGAACTATTAGACTAGTTTATAAATTAATATCTATAGGTACTAGTAGGTTAATATCTATCCTATCTAGAGAGGAAACCTCTAGGTCTATAAATTAAGAGGTATATTTAGCTATCTAATATATAATATCTTCTTAAGCTATCCTTTTTCTAATATCTTTATTTCTTAATTTAAAATATTAATTATATAGAATTCTATCTACTCTTAGTTAGGTCTAGTATCCTTTAGGAGGTATTTTAGTAGTAAAAGCCTTTAATAAATAATTAATCTAAGCTTAATACCTTATCTTAATAAGTTACTTTAGAGGTACTAAGCTTCTAATTTATATAAAAAACCTAAGCTAATTAATAAAGTAAAGACTAGAGGCTTATAGTAGAGGGTCTATATATTAAAGTTCTACTAGGTATAGTTATTTTATTAAAACTTCCTTAGCTTTATATCTTAGTAGAAAGCCCCTAGTAATAAATATTAAAGTCTATAGTTATCTTTTAGCTCCTCTCTTTAACTACTAATTATTATAAAACTAGTTTCTCCTATCTTATAAGTTAATTAATAAACCTATAATAATTACCTTAATAGACTTAGGCGCTTATAAATAAATAAGGAGTATATTAGGGGACTTAGCTTTAATTAGGGTAATTATAATATCCCTTATATCTCTATCTTTAAAATTATTTTCTATACCTCTAATTATCTTCTAGTAGAGCGGTTAGCTAGGCTTAGTAAGCCTTATAATATAGCGAGTAATTACTAAGATATCCTTAGTATATATTAGAGTTACTATTTTAAGTATATTAATAGTATTAAATATACTAGCTATAACTTATTATAAGTATAAGGGGCGAATTATCTCCTCCACTACTTCTAAGATCTTATTCTAATATTAGGATAGGATAGGATAGACTTAGCTGCGCAACTTTCAGAAAACTCCCTTAGCGCACGGACCTATTATAGGGAGACTATAGAGTAGAGCGTAGAGGAGAGGAGCGTAGCGGAGAAGAGGATAGTATTATTATTATCACGATTAGTACCTTAATAACTATATACCTCGTCTTTTAGGAATTTCTTAGCGAATTTATACCTAATTAAGATAATCTCTTTTAATTAGATCTACGAATTATTCTATATATCTTTTAAGCCTATTCTTAATATTCTTACCCGTTTATAAGTAGAGTTATATTATTTATTATCTTTCTAGTTCCTATTAGTTCTAGCCCTTTCTAATAGTACCTAGAGGCGGATTTTTTTGCTCTTTTTAATAGCTTTTATAGGCTTCTTAGAGAGTTAGGTGCCTTTACTATATCTATATATTCCCGCTATTAATATATATATATATATATAATTAATCTACTTCGAATATAATAATAACTTAAGAAATTTATAAGTAACGAATAATAACGATATAAATAATAATAAAAACGCAGTTTGAAGAGAGGAAGATATTTATAGACCTACCTTAGTTCTAAGGGAATAGTAATAGCTATACTTTTTTATAGAATTAAAGTAGGAATAATATAGACCCTAAAATCCTCCCTTTCTCTTTTTTCTTTATATACTATTAGTAGGTTCTAGCGAGTATATCCCTTTCCTTACCGCCTTATATATTATTAAAACCGCTATTATTTAACTAGCGAGTTATAGCTAATATAGCTAAGATAGCTATATATAATACTAATATAGAGATTAGTAATCTTACTAAGCTAATAAGTATAGCGAGATTAACTAGATTAATAACTAGAGACTAATAAACCCCTTACTATTATAGCCCTAAGTACTAAGAGCGACGTGCTAACTTTAGAGAGATATTAATATAAAAAAGCTATAAATTCTTCTAAGATAAGAGCGTTATTAGGAAGACCCTTCTATATTAAGTAATAAGACTTAAAGTAGATCTATAATAGCCTAGAGTAGTAAGATCGAGGTCGCTAGACCTTTCTTATATTTATTTAGTTATTTAGTTTATATTATTTCCTTTTTTATTTTATTTAAAGAAAGTTATACCTACTTACTTTATCTTTCTATTTAGAAGATATTATAATACTAACTTTACTCTATTAACTATAATACTTTATTACTTTAACTATATAATATTAACTTCGATATTTATAGACCTATAAGTATTATATCTTCTTCTTCCTTAGCTAACTTAAATACTAGATCCTCTTCTACTAAGGGGAAATAGCCTAAAGAGAGATTTATAAGAGCTTTATTTAGTAAGATATAACCTCGTGCTATAAAGTAGCTAGCTTCTAATAATAATATAGATAGGTCTATAAATCCTACTTCTAGGATAGGAGTAATACCCTTAAGTACTTTATATTCCCCTAAAGGAAGTTATACTAATTAGGATATTATAGCCCTTATAGATCTCCTTATAAGATATCCTACTATTATAATAATAACTCCCTATTTAACTAGAGCGCCTAAGTTTATTAGAACTAATATCTCTAACCTTATTACTAACTATAAGAGCCTTTTAAAGCTTTACTATAAGACTAATAAAGATAGAAAGAACAAGGTCTATATATATAGCTCTAGTAATTATTAAGATATAGTGAAATCTTATATTAATAAAGCTAAGACCTAGAAGGAAGCTAAAGAGAGACTTCTATACTAGTTCGGATTCGTAGACCTAAAGTCTTATTAAGATCTTAATAAGGACCTTTAGAACCTAGTTATAGGATCTTATATTAAGAATAATAACCCTTCCTAAGTTATAATATTAATTACTACTATTTAATAGCTTTAATAAAGGGCTATCTAATATAGGGACCTAGAACTTACTAATACTAAGCTTATTTATATTACTTATTACGATTTTTTAGAGAGGGCTATAAGGGCTATAGCTTAAAGTCTTAGCTACTAGCTTATTAAAGTTATTTTAAAGTAGTAGGTTATAATTAAAAACGCTCTAATTAAATAGTCTACTACTTACTAGGAACTTTAATAGTTATCTAGCCTCGTTAAGCTTAAACTAATAATAACGCTTTAAGTCCTTATAAAGAGAATTCTAATAAGGTAGAGGGCTAAAGCTAAGGAACCCTCTATAGCCTAGACTACTAGCTTAATTATTAACTCTCTTATAGAGAACTTTAGGACCCTAAATATTAAGAGGGCTAATTATAAAATAGATATCTTAACTCTTATTAAGAGAGTTACTAGCTAAGGAGATAATACTTTTAATTTAAATACTATAGAAGCTACTAAACCTTATAAATAATAATCTTAGGATTACTTATAGACTTAATACTAATAATAATAATACTTCTACCTATAAGCTAGACGTAGGGATTACTAAGGAGGATACTAGTAATACTAGGGATTTAGAAGAGGTAGAGTAAGAAGAGGCTATAGAGGCTTCTAATAAGATAGACTATTATAATATATATTATTTTAGGCTATAGGGGCCTACTAGTTTTATAGCGCTATTAACTATATCGTTATTAGCTACGTTAAGTATCTCAAGGCTAGCTAGAATAGGGTTTACTACTATATATCGCCCTACTATTTTATTAATACCCTAGATATAAGTACTAAGGTTAAGACGGGTATTATTAATAAAAGCTATAATTATAAATTAACTAATAGTTAGATAATTTCAAAGTATATCCTAATTAATAAGGATACCTTTATATACTATATAGTTACTACGAGCAAGTTAGTAGAGAAATAGTAGCTAAAACTTCTAGAGGAGGTTATAAGAGTTATTAGTTATAATAAGATACGCCCTAAACTATCTATTAGCTTTATAAATTTATTAAAGGATACTACTTAATTATATAACTTTATAAATATAATATTCTTTAGCTTTAAGGT
>JAVHLU010003097.1:0-13346 GCA_036785755.1 Colletotrichum ledebouriae
ATATTAGAGACTAGTATCCCTACTCGCTCCTATTTAAGAATATCTATAATTTCTATATTAGCTTAAGTAGGTATAAAGTAATAACTTATTACTTAAAGAAAAGTTTTTAAAGCGAGGGTATTACTTACTTTAGGAAGCTTAAGCTAGGTAATATAGAAGTAGACGCCCCTAAAGTCCTTAATCTAGGTATTAGGATTAATACTCCTATTCGCTTTTTCTAGGACTTAGATATACTCTTCTTAAATAGTAATAATAGTACTAGCCTTACTTAGAGTATAGTAACGCTTAAGATTAATAATAAAGCTATATAGGGTTATATCCCTTTTAATAAGAAGTTCTATATATATAAGTATAATAATATTATAAGTAATAATCTCTATAACTAGATAGTTAATCTATTTAAACTCCTAGTCCTCATAGGTTTATTTAAACTCTTATATAGCGAGTAAATAAAAGTGCTCTAAGTATTATTCCTATATACTTATAGTATTCTTATTAATTATAACTAGGGCGGTTAGAGGCTAAAAGGGGTATAATTTATTTATTTATATCCTACTAATAGACTTAGGAGTAATCCTAGAAGTAGTATTAGAAATAGCCTCTTCTAGAGCCTCCTAGTTAAATAGAGCGATATATTAATTATAAGCGCTCTTCTCTTATAGGTATTAGGTATTAATATCCTAGTTTTACTTAGTAATATATAAGTTAAGAGTTAGAGTTTCTAATAAAGTCTTACTTAAATAAGAAGGTCCCTTAGGGTTATCTAGGTTAATATATTTCTAGACTTTAGTAGCTTAGGCTTTAGCTTAGATTATAATATACTAAGTAGTAAAATCCTTATAACTAGTTAACTAGTATAATACTATAATAATAGTAATAAAAGATATTATAATTAAAGTTATTTAGAAATAGAGGGTTTAAAATAATAGAGGATAGTATATAATAAAGAGGAAAAAAGGAATAAGAGGGAGGAAGTTTTAATAAATACTTTTAGTAGTAAAAGCTCGTTTTAAAATAGTAATTAGGGGTCTAGTTAGAGCTAGGCTTATAATTATTAAGAAATATCCTATAAGGCTATATTTATAGTTACTAAAGAGCTTAATTTATTATAATAAGAGTAGCTATAATATAGTTACTTATAACTACGGTTAGAGGAATAACCCCTAGAATAAGGTTGCTCTAGAGCTAACGTTAGTCACGTGCTGCGCTAGGAACGGGCGATGCTAAAGGTATCACGACAGAGTGATATTGCGGAACGGTTGGACCGGGACTAGTAGGGTAAGATGGATGTCTCCTAATATGGGCAATACATCACTAAAGCCTCACTCTGCCATGGTGGCCTCGAACAGTCGAGACCGGTCAGAAAACTGCTTTATGCATAGTGACATGATATTCAAGTATAGTCCTGATCTAGATTACTCAATTGACGGGTTTCAGTAAACGTAGACGAATTCATCGTTTTGACGATCCGTCAAATCCAAAAATGCATTCTCTCCCAGGTGAGCGCCAGCCTCACCATCATTCTGAGCAGCGCCCACGTAATGTCGCTCCATACTCAAGTCCTGGATCTTCCTTGGCTTGCCGTTCGCGACTCTCTTGCGTTCCTGCATCTTATTGGAGATGAACAGGTTGATGACTTGCAAGCCGATGATAGCAAGCAAAGCACAGGTGATTCCCATGACCTTGGTAAGGCCAGGCCTGTATTGTGGCGCGTCCTTGGAGCTGAAAAGAAGCGGCCCGACGATGTTTCCGGCAGAAGACCCAGCGTTGTACAAAGACATGACGATGGACTTTTTGGTGGTTCCAGCGACGTTGGAGATCATCCAAGAAACGATCAGAGGATTACCGCCAAACAAGAACGCGAGCATGTAATACGCCGCCAGCAAGGGAGGAATGTTGCTGCGGTCGAGGATGTACAGCATGACAGCGCCTGCCAGGACGGGCGCCATTAATCCTGCCAAGAAGACCGACTTGATGCGGAAGCGGTGCGCCAGCCAGGAAGCCGGCAGGATGACGAGAAGCTGAACCGCGCCGAACGGGATGTTCAACAGAGAGGTTTTCTCACTGTCGAATCCGAAGCCCGAGACGACGATTGGTCCGAACGTGTTGGTGACAGCGGCAGTGACGTTGAGACAAACGGCCATGCCGATGAAGAGCCAGCTCTTGGGCTCCAGGAGTGCTTCCCATACTTGGCCCAGCTTGAACTCGCGACTTCCCGTGCCCGTCTGGTTTGCACGCAAGCGTTCGATGGCCTGGAGCTTTTCGGTCGCGGTGAGGAATCTTGCGGAGGGAATGTCGTTGTCGAGGAAAATGTAAACCACCGGCGCGGAAAGCACCGTCATCGACCCGACAAAGATGAAGAGGATCTGCCAAGAGTGGATCGCGCCATTGATCTGGCCCAGGCCATACGAGACGGCGGCCGCGAACATGGTCGCAAGACCGTTCGTGCCGTACCAACAGGCTACTCTCATGGGCTGCTCGGCGCGACGGTACCACTGAGAAGTGATCACGGAGAACAAGGGTAGGCAGCCGGCTTCGAACAATCCCAAGAGGAATCTTGTGGCCAGAAGTCCTCCGTAGTTGTGGCACGCGGCCATGCAAACCTGTGCAACACCCCATCCGAAGACGAGGGCTGGCATGAGGATTCGGTGCGGAACCTTGACGATGAGCCATGAGGAGAATGGTTGCCATGCGAGCTGCGCGATTGCAGAAATCGAGCTGACCATCGAGTATTGGTCACCGGTGAGGTTGCAGTCTTGTCTGAGGCCGAAGATGGCGCCATATCCCAAGACTGACTTGTCGAGAATCTGGAGGAAATAGACCCAGACCAGGATGGTAAGAACTCGCTTATCGGTTTTCCGGCGGATGCGATTATTCTGTTACCGCATTCGTCAGCTCCAAAGTTCATGACCGAATGAGAGCTGTCGAAGCTTCTATACATACGTCTTCCTCTGTGAGATCAATGTGCTGGTCGCCAATCAGGTTTGCCGCGCGATCGGCGCCCCTGGCGGGTTTTTGGCCCTGCTTCTTTACGTGCTCGACATCCTCGGTCCTGTGCTGAGAGGTCTGGTCCCCAGCTTTTGTGACGGTACCCATGGTGTTGTGAGGAGGATTCTTCTCGCAGTCGAGGAGAGCGAAGAGGTTTGCCCATCTTGGTAAACTCTAAGCTGGGAACCGACGATCTCAGACTTTCTTATATGGTTTTTCATGTTTTGAACGGCGCGGTGTAGTGGCCGGCCGTATGCTCGGCTATACGCTGGAGCCAAGTCGCCATAAAGCTGAAAAACCAATGGAACTGCATTAACCCCCTTGTCTGGAACACCCAATAATGCTGAGACGTTCACGGTGTTGTGGAGGATTTCCCCCATGGGGTATGACTTTCCCCCCTCTACGTGAGCACACCAGTCAGACTCAAGCATGGGGGAAAAGAAATGGGGGAACGGGGAAGCCATTTCCCCTCAAACTTGCGACCGCGTCGGCTTCGGGTTGTGGGGAAAGGCGCGTCTCGCGTGTGGTGAGCTCGGCGACACCAGCAGGTTGTTTGCTACTCTGACGTGGTCTTGGTACGACCCTGCGCGGGTCTTCTCAGCGCTGCTTTGGAAGTGGAAACATTCTCCCCCCACGCAGAGGCTGCGGCCGATGTTTGCATCACGGGAAGGATCAAGAAGGAGGCTGCTCAGGTTATTGTGGTTCATTGTGTCATCAGATGTCTTCTGTCTACGCTTGACCGGTCTCTCTAAGAAGCCTGAGATTCGTACCAGTCAGGATGATGTAGATTGTATCCAGCGTTGGTGTCGCGATGCCCAGCTCTTTGCCTTTCTTGTACGGATAGCCGAGGATGATATCCACTTCCATGGGTCTTCCCGCCTTGTAATCGGCTTGCATACTGCTACCGATAGGATGCATCGCGAGAATCTTGTTTATGAGTTTATCGGTCAGATCGTAGTCGATGGGAACATTGCATCCCTTGGCAACATCAATAACCTCCGTCATCAGACGGCGTGTCAGCGGCGTGGCGCCTTCCGAAGAGCTCAGCCAAGAGTGGGTGTCGAGGAGTGTGAGAGTCGTCAAGGAGTTCCAAGCGGCGTTCCACACAACCTTTTCCCAGCGCTGTACCTGGATGTTGGGGACAACTTGGAAAACAGTCTTGCCCTCGGCCAAGAAAGCAGCGAACTCATCCAGTCGTTGCTTCTCCACCGCCTGGTCGGCTTCATTTGGGTAGAGGCCTATTTGCATATCCTCGGATTTGGTGTGAATAATGTGCCCAGGCTGCGGCTGAGAAGCACCGGTCCATGTCTGGGAGGTCAGCACCGTGTCCGCACCAAATATGAAGACATCCATCCGTGGCGAAGGAGAACTTACAACACAGGAGACGATCGTCGCGTGGGGGAACGCATTGCGAAACGGCACCTCGTTGCCGACACCGTTTTGGATGATGACAATCGTCGACTTTTGCCCGTCCACTGCTGGGGCTATTTGAGCAGGGACTGCATCCTGTGTAATGGCCTTGTGAGCGCAGACGATGTAATCGAACTTTGCCCCCGCCTCAGCCGCATTTTTGAGGACTGCGGTCAGATTAGCTCTTTACTCTTACGAGCGTGATGTATTACAGGAGTCAACGTACCTTTATACGGACGGATCGTATGGTTCCCGTGGTTTTCACTCTTCAGGATAATTCCGTTCTGCTTCACCGCGTCGTAATTTGACCGGGCGACAACCGTCAGTCTGATTCTGGGCACTCTGCTGAGCACAAATGCATAGAATGAGCCGATACTTGAAGTGTCATGTTAGTGGCATTCACCCGTGACAAAAGATAGGGCAGGGTATCGACTCACGCCCCCAGTCCGTAAAGGAGAACGTCGGTCTGCTTGTCGGCCGCCATCGTGACGAGGTTGGCTGGTGCCGATTTTCTTGGCTCAATATGCCCTTGAAGGGTGAGATTACTAGCTGTGGTAATATCGTCGCTTGAGACTGAGGTGTTAGAATTAGCTTTTCGGTGAGTCTCCTCATTAGTCATAGCATTTGTACACAAGGTTTCCGGGAGGCGGCTGAGAGTTGGGCAAGTCTCCGATCTTCGGTTCGGTGGGTGAAATACCGGGTACTCCAAGTATATTCAGAAGCTCAGATGACATCGGTAGGGGGACACTCAGTCGTCAAAAAAATAACCGCTTTCCGGGAACTCGTATAAAGTAATTAAATGATTATACCTAGATTCTTTAGAGAAAGAATATTAATAAATATCTCCAAAGTAATCTAGCTTTTAGAGCTTATTATGGATTCTTCTTAATTTCTTTTTATTAAGTGGACAGTAGAAAAGGATGATTCTCAAGTTGAGTACTTATTGTGAATACCGGCTATCCTCTTTGACGAACGCGTGGGGGAATAGTCTGGATTTTGGGTGTTTCCGCGGGGGTCAGGCTCGCCTCGGCTGATGAGACTTCGGAGATGTGCCCGAGGGATCTGGCTTCCCCTCATTTCTCGGTCATCTTCCTGAACGGAGGCGGGGGAGGCGGGGATGGCGGCGCAAGACTATCTCATTGATTGGCGGCCTCACTTGGCGAACGGGCAGCATATGAATCCGGAAGGATGCGTGTTACCCCTTCAGGTTTCGTACGATGGAGTCAGTGTTAGAGGTGATGATACCTTAGTCTACCGTCAGCACATACGCCGGATGGTGTCTGAAGAGTATGTTGCTAAGCGTGAAAGCTACCTCCTCGCCGACCGAATTCAAACATTTGATGTAAAAGTAATGATGCTGCTTATTGGTTTGTGACGTGCAGCGTCTGGATGTTGGTCGACATGATGCCACTATGGTTCCGACCATGACTCGCCCTCATGTTCGCAGTTGAGATGTTGACCTCTTCCGTTCCAGCTTCTCACCCCAATCTCGTGCACAGTCTGCGATCTGCAAAGCTGTCTCGCGGATACGAGCCGCTTGCCTGACAAGCTTATTTCTCTCCGAAGGCGTCGTCGCCGTCTTTTCTGAAGCCTCTCGCGCTCCTTCATTGACAGAGTGTCCCCATTCGTCAGCTGACCTCGCGACCAGTCGAGCAGCGTCCTCGATTCTCTTCCCGGGTATTTCGGTTCCGTCATCAAAGAAGCATTCCTGTGTTTGGGCTGCAATGACCCCAGCAATCAAGTTCCATACAGCAATAAGGTCTTCTTTTGGCATCGTCGGTGACATGGTGGCCGATATCGATCGCCGCTCGGCGGAGTAGCTTCGTGAGAGCCGAGCCCCCGCCTCCGGCCGTGCCAGAGCCCGGGATATCAAACAGTTGCTGCAAGCCCCGTTATGAATGCTCGAAATCTTGACGCATTCTGGCGAGACTCCCTCTTCTCTTTGGCATCTCGGACACTGCCGATCCAAACCCTGGACTTCACCCCTCTCGTGGACCATGATGGCCTCCACAACTTGAGCTCGCGAGGCATCCGGTGGCGCCTCGCCTGATCGGCCCCTCCAGGCTCTGCGGACTGGCAATGTTGCCAGCTGCCTCATGATTTCTGTTGGCACAGTCTGAGGCTGCGCTATCGCAATTTGATGACGATCGCCCTTCGACTCGTAGTGATTGGGTCTTGTTGCTGCTGGCACGTCTATTGGACGACCCCGATGTTCTTTCGCAAGTCTGCGGTTTGCTGGTCGCTCATCTCGGTCGCCCACCATTGGCCTAGAAGGCTCTTCTGACGCCGAATGGCGTGTTGGTGCATCGCTCGACGGTCCAAGACTTGGACCGCCGTTCCCCAAACGCAACCGTGTTGCTAGAGAAGTGGAAGGCATCCTGCTTTGCTCCTTCACCGCGATCTCTTCAGCCTTTGCCAAAGGCTGGAGCGTGATGTCTGCAATGTCTCTTTCACCGCCCATTACTCGGTCGCTCCTGGGAGCACGACAACCAAATATGATTTCGCGATCCCAGCTCAGGTCCACGGAAAACACATCCACAAAGAAAAGTAGACAATGAACTATACGGGCCAAACACCCGGTCTGGCAAAGCTGAACCTTGTGATATACCACGATCAATTTAACGATCCATCTCTTGATGACACGACATTCCGGGCCACTTATAAACGTCTGTAGAAGTAGAAAGATTCTCCTTCATTTACGTAATTCTAATGGTCATGCCATAATGCTGCGGGCGACCAAGGCTCGGGTGATTGGCCGACCATACGTGCTGTGACAGTAAGATTTCGAGAATGGTTCTAGAGTTGGCTTGGGACGGTTCGTCCAATCCAACGGTCCTCGGACCGTCCGCTAAAGACGACAATATTCCCCGATTAGATACCATTCATTAGATATCGTGATGCCTTCAGCATCGCCCGTTCCTAGCGTAGCATATAACTAACGTTAGCTCCGGAGCGACCTTTTTCTAGGAGTTACTCCTCTAATTATAGTTATAAGTAACTATATAATAGCTACTCTTATTATAATAGAATAAGCTCTTTAGTAACTATAAATATAGCCTTATAAGATATTTCTTAATAATTATAAGCTTAGCTTAAACTAAACCCCTAATTTATTATTATAAAATAAGCTTTTAGTATTAAAAGTATTTAATAAAACTTCCTTTCTCTTATTTTCTTCTTTCCTTCGTAATATATATTATTTTTTATTATTCTAAGCCCTCTATTTTTAAATAACCTTAATTATAATATCTTTTATTATTATTATAATAATATTATATTACTTAACTATATATAGGGATTCTATGATTTAATATGTTATAATCTAAACTAAAGCCTAAGCTACTAGAGTCTAGAAGTATAATAGCTTAGATAACCCTAAGAGATCTTTATACTTAAATAAAACCTTATTAGAAACTTTAACTCTTAATATATATATTACTAAGTAAAACTAGAATATTAATACCTAATATTTATAAAAGAAGAGCGCTTATAATTAATATATTACTCTATTTAACTAGGAGGTTTTAAAAGAGGCTACCTCTAATACTACTTCTAGGACTACTTCTAAGCTTATGACTAGGGTATAAATCATAAATAAACTATAACCCCTTTAGCCTCTAGCTACCCTAGTTATACTTAGTAAGAATACTGTAGGTATATAAGAGTAATACCTAGAGTATTTTTATTTACTTATTATATCAGAGTTTAAGTAAACCTATAAGAACTAAGAGTTTAAATAGATTAATTATTTAGTTATAAAAACTATTACTTATAATATTAGTATACTTGTATATATAAAATCTCTTATTAAAGGGAATATAACTCTTTATAGCCCTATTATTAATCTTAAATATAACTATACTTTAAGTAAGGCTAGTATTTTTATTATTATTTAAGAGAAGTATACCTAAGTCTTAGAGAAAGTAAATAGGAGTTTTAATCCTAATACTTAGATTAAGGACTTTAGGAGTATTTATCTTTAAATTACTTAGCTTAAGCTTCTTAAAATAAGTAGTACTTTTATTTTAAAAACTTTTCTTAAAGTAATACGTTATTACTTTATGTCTACTTAAGCTAATATAGAGATTGTAAATATCCTTAAGTAGGAGTAAGTAGGGATATTAGTTTCTGATATAAGCTAATATATAGCCTCTGGCCACTGCATAGTGACTTTACCTGCTTAAGTATAATAGACCTTCTAACTCCGCGCCTCCTAATAATATATAGCCTTTAGTTACGTAATCCTCTCCTAACTATAGCTATACTTATATATACCTATAGCCTCACGACCTTTAACTTTATATTAATAATAACGTGGTTTTTAATTATTTAATAGATTATAAAACTATTAACCTTTCCTCTCGCATACTACCCGCACTACTAATACTACCTCTATTACCACGTCGTCCGCTAGTTATTACTGTCTTTACTATACTATTATTAGTAACGCTCTCTCTATTTAATATAAGCTATACTTACTAACGTTCCCCTATGTTATAAGCTACGCCCGGGTTAAGCCTACCTAGGCTTCTACCTAGGTTTACTACCTTAAGGAGCTACCTAGGGCCTATATAGGGGCTACCTAGTTATTCCCTATTGACTAGCGAAATCTCTACTAGAGAGGAAAACTTCCCTTTTTCCTCTTTAGCTTAAATAAATAATATTATAATAACCTCTTATTAAATAAACTTAGGTCTAACCCCTTATATATTTAAGCTTATTCTTTATAATAATAATAATAGGTTAAGCGCTACTCCCTACTAGTTAGTAAGATAGTTAATAGTAATATAACTAAAACTTAAGATGAGCTATTATAAGCTAATTTAATAGTAGTAATAGAGTCCCTCTAGAAATAGTTATATGAGGTTAAGTAAGGGAATAGCTAATATATAGCTATATAGACCCCTATAAGTACTACTAGTAAGGTACTAGTAATACCTAGTATAATATACTAGAAGCTACTACCCCTACTCCTAAAGTTTTTAACTAAGTAAAAGAAATATACTACCTAGGTATAATAAATAAAGCATAAGATTACTATAGATAGGACGTTCTATACCACGGATATAGAGGTATAATACCTTATTAACTCCTACCTAGATATTATAACCTAGTAAGTAGTCTCTACTTTCTATAGAGCTAGGGGGAGTAGGGGAAAATATAACCCTAAGGACTTAATAGCTTATCTAGATTAGATATATAAGGACCTAAATATCTAGTTATAAGCTATAGCCTAATTATAAACCCTCTAATAAAAAGAGAATAAATCCCTAGTAACTTTCCTATTAAGATTTAAATAAATACTAGCTAATATAAGTAATATAAACTAGCCTGGCTAAGTCTAGATCTTACTTCTAGAGGCCTCCCTTACTCTTAAGCTAAGGGACTAGCTAATTATTACTAACCTACTAGCTAATTATAATAGCTAGCTCTTAAAGGTTTAAAGTATTATATAGAAGGTAGAGCGCTAGAAAGTTACTAGTAACTATTTAATAACCTACTAGAGACCTACTACTAAGGATACTAAGGGGGATATCTATATAACTAGATATCGTGTTATAAACTAGTATAGTATAGAGTAATAGAGTTAGTATAGTTAGGGGTAGCGAAGGTTAAATATTCTTCTCTAGCCCTATAGTCTACTAGGTAAGGGCTAGAGGGCTTATCTAATAGTTACCTAGTGCCTCCCTATATCTCCTAACTCCTATAGACTTCCCTACTTAGCCTACTAAGCCCTTTTCTCTATAATATTATCCTAGCTTATAATATAATCCCCCCCCTTTAAACTAGTCTACTCTTAGACTAATTTACTTAGTAGTTACCTAGAGGGTATCTAGTACTTCCTTATAGGACTTTATAACTTTTAGTTTCTATAGGTCTAGAATTTAATATCCCTCGTTCTAGTTATATAACTCTTCCTTAGATAGCTAGGTAGCTTAGAGGAGTAGTTAACTAGTAATAAGGTACCTATCCTCTACTTTAAATACTCTTATAGCTCTTATACCTAGGTATTAAGGGATTTTATAGCTTAGAGAAGTAATAAGCTAGTAATAGGGCTAATCCCCTTACTCTAACTACTCTTATAGCTTTATCTAATAGGTCTAGGACTACCTTGTAGTTATATAGATAGTTATAGCTAAGCCCCTTTATAAGGGTTACTCCTTCCTTTATAGGGTTATACTAAAATATATTATTATTTAGGTATATTTTTATTACTTTAATTAAACCCTCTAAATTATTATATTTTCTACTTATTATTATAATTTTAGCCCTTTTATAGGTCTAATAAAGGTATTCTCCCTCTAGGAATAAAGAAAGCCTTTATTATAATATAGGGGGCTACTAGTTATTATCTAGTAACTACTTACTACCTCCCTATATATAGTAAAGTTAAAGTAAGTTAAATAATATAATAATCTAGAGATTATCCTCCTTTTAGCTATATAAAAAGCTAGTTTTAGTATTAAGTTAAAAGTATATAAATATTATTTAAGATTCTACTCTATTAAAGTCTCTCCTTCTTACTTCTTTAGATTTATAATACTACTATTACTACTAATAGCTTACTATTAGCCTCCTGCTCCCCTACTAAAAACTTTATTTTAATTACTAAATAACGAGTTTATTATTATATTATCCTCTACTACTAATACTACTAATACTATTAGTAAAGCTCCCCTCCTTACTATAGGTATACTCTAGGGGTACCTCTACTACTAGTACCTCCTAGCTATAGTAAAGTAAGAGCCCCCTAAAGAGGATCTCCCCTATATTAAGCTCCTTATAAGCTTAATTCTCTACTTTAAGAGTAATAGTAAGCTCCTAGTTCTTATTTAATACTTATCTAATATTTATTTAATATTTTACTAGTTTTAAGTTTTAAATTTATTACTTATTTATTTATTTCTTAAATACCTCTACTAAATATAAGCGTTATATTAAAATAAATAATAATAAGGCTTATATTACTATATATTTTACTTAGTATTTTCTATTTCTTATTTACTAACTTATTATAAGCTACTTATTATATAATAGGTACTATTAATAAGGTTAAACGCCTTATAAATAAGGCTAGTTCTACGCCTAACCTTTAGGTATAATATACTAAGAATAGAGTAGGTCCCTAATACTTCCCTAGTACTTTACTACTAGTATCTAATTATATTTAAAAGGAGATCCTTACTACCTAGCTTATAGTTAAAAAAGCTCTCTAAATTAAGAAGAGTAAGGCTATTATAATATCTAATAAGTATAAGGCTAAGGAGGCTAAGATCTCTATAAAGATAGAGAACTACTAAGTAGTTACTTTAGAGGATATAGCTAGGTATTAGTAGCGTTTTACTAAGGAAGCTAAGAAGTAAACTAAGTTATTATATAAGTAGAATAAAGAGCTCTACTACTACTATCTAGAGATAGAGTAGCTAGCTAGTAAGTAGCTAGATATATAGGATATATAGGCTAAGCGTGCTAAAGAGGTAAATAAGGCTTTTAATAAAGTAGTAAGTTAACTTAATCTCTATTAGTACCTTACTAGTACTCCCCTAGTTAATATTTCTAACTTAAAGTAGTATTATAAGGTTCTAATAGCTCTATTTATCGCCTTATCTATCTATTTAAGAGATAATAATATTAAGGGGGATATAACTAGTCTTAGCGAGGAGGGCGCTAGCGCCTAGTAGATATAAATTCTTTAAGAAGGCCCTAGTAAGCTACTAATAACCTCTAGGTAGTATAGTATTACCTTTAGGCGTTTTCTAGTCTCTTTTCGCTTTATTAAGGGCTTTTAGGCTCGTAAATTAAGATACCTAGCTAATACACCCTATTTCTACTTAATTACTAGTTACTTATTAAGTTATCTATTGAATTATATAGCGATTATAATGCTTTTACTTATAATTAGGCTTTATAATTACTTTATAAGTCTATTAATATATTATATTATAGCTCCTATGAATTATCTAGTTCGCTATGGCCCTTCTATTTAATAAGGTACTAATAATTAGATTTAGGGCCTCTATAAGTAATAATATAGTCTACTATATACACGTTATTATTATTATTAAGTAGAATATCTTATAGTAAAACGGCTAAGCTAAAAAAGGGTTCTAATTATATAGGTGCGAATATATTATAGATTTAGTATTTTTTATTTACCTATAGCTTATACGCCTATCCCCTATTAATTACCTATTAGATCCTAAATAGGCCTAAATATGTATTAGAAAGTTTATAAGAGGGCTACCTCTACCTAATATTTTTAGTTAAAAGTAGGATAAGGTCTCCTATAGTAAAAATAATAAGGGTCCTCCTCTAATTATAGAACTTAGCGTATATTTTATTATACTTCTAAAGTAAGTTAGTAATAGCTAACCTCTAGGTAAGTAAGCCCTAGATTCTCTTATATACTACTAGGATTAAAACCTTTAACTAAGGTTTAATATTATTAGGTCTATAAGGGGAATATCCTATTAGTAGTTTAGTAGGTAACGTCTTAATAGCTTTATAGTAGGAGTTATTATAAATAAATTAAGCTAGGTTAAGCTATATTACCTAGTCGTCCTAGTTAATATTATAAAAAGTCCTTAAAAAGTGCTTAATACTCTAGTTCTAGCGTTATATTTAGCTATTAGTTTAGGGATAGAAGGTAGTACTTATCTTCCTCTTAATAACTAGTAAATAGTATACTTTAGACTAGAAGTTACTAGTAAATAGCAATCCCTAATTAGATATAATAGCTTCTAGGAGCCTAAATATAAGGAAGATATATTTAGTTAGTAGTATAGCTAACCTATTAGTTATAAGTAACTCCCTAGTAGGAATATATAGGGAGTATTTTATAAACTAGTTAATAATAATAAGAATACTATTATATAGCTTATTTATTATTATTAGAGATAGTAGTAGTTTTATAATAAAGTCGATTAATATCTATTAGAAGGGCTAGC
>JAVHLU010003098.1:0-13344 GCA_036785755.1 Colletotrichum ledebouriae
TACTATTAGAAAGGGCTAGAACTAAAGGGAACTAGAAAGATAATAAATAATATAGCTCTACCTATAAATAGGTAAGAATATTAAGAGTAAGCTTAAAAGATATATAGAATAATTTATAGATCTAATTAAAAGAGATTATCTAAATTAGGCGTAGATTCGCTAAGAAATTACTAAAAAACGAGGTATAGGGTTATTAAGATACTAATAGTAATAGTAATCCTCCTCTCCTCTTATCTACTACGCTCCTCTCTTCTACGCTCTACTCTATAGTCTTCTAGTAATAGGTCCGTGCGCTAAGGGAGTCTTCTAAAAGTTACATAGCTAAGTCTATCTTATCCTATCCCACTATCTCTAGAGGTTTATTAGTATCCCTCTAATCTTATAGGTAGTAATAAGTCTTATAATATAGGATTACTAGCCTATTATAACCTCTAAAACCTGCGTTAATAAGGAAATACCTTCCTACTAGTATTAAAAACCCTCTATTAAAAGTAAATATTACTAGCTAGGTATTGTAGATTAATCCTTCTACCCTAGCGAGTATATATAAGAAGCTACTATTAAAGCGTACTACTACGAATATATTCTACTTAATATTACCCTTTTAACTCCTCTATTTTTTCTACTTCTTACCCTCTAGGATAAATATATATATAAGGGTACTATTAATAGCCCTAATATACCCGCTAAAGGCCTCTCGTTTAGGGTCTTTTTTAATCTCGTAAGAGACCTCTCTATCTTCTACTAGCTTTATATATACTTAGTAAAAGCTTATAAAGTATAGTAAGAGCTTATTAAATACTATAGAGACTATTAACTAACTAATCTAGAAGAAGTACGCTATTAGATATTATAGGCTACCCGTAGCTAGTATAAAGAGGAAGATTATTACCTTCTACTTATTAAAAAGGTATTATAATCCCTTTAGGTTAGTATTATTTTATAACTATTATATAAGAACTCTGAACTAACGTTTACTTATATAAAATTATCACAGCGCTAGGTTAGACCTCCCTGAATTTCGGGTCACGTAACTTGCAGGTTATATGACTTGTAGGTCACGTGATCACTAGGCGACTCTTTAGCCTTCTGGGGCTACGCTAGCCTATAGTTAGACTTTCCGCTTCTTTAACGTAGAATCTACTTAATATAGCGTAATTAAAGTATATTAACCTTTATCTATTTGCTATTTATAATACTATTCTATATTTATCTATCTATTCTCTAGAGATAGAAGTATAATATCTTAACTAACTACTATACTAACCCTATTAATTAACTAATGCGAGTATAATACCTAATTAAGCGCTAAGCTAACTAATCTATACTAACTAACTAATCTAAAATTAATTAATACCCCCCCTCTACTTTATTATTAATATACTAAACGAGTTATAACTAGCTAGCTATAGCTATAAGGCTATAACTATACTTACGCTTAATATTAGAAGGCTCCTAGAGCCTTATATTAAAGCCCTTTAATACTACTATACTACGCTACCTAACTATAATACTCCCCTATATAAGGACCTAAAGGTTTTTAACCCGAATAAACTTATATATAAATAGCCTATTAAAAGCCTATTTATAGACCTCGATATAGAGAGATATAAGAGCTTAGCCTAGAGCGCTATTACTAAGCTATAGAAGTTCTCTAACCTCCTTATTATTAATTATAATTACCTAGGTAAAAGCTAGAAGATTACCCTTACCTTTAATAATATAATATAGCTATTTTAGAATAACCCCGACTTAACCCTTATTTAGATTTAAGACTAGCTTATAAAAAGGGCTACTTAAGGTACTAAGTCTTAAGCCTTATATACTAGATATATTACTATTAGTAATAACCTTTATATACTCTATAATATAGCTCTATACCTAGAATATAAGAATTAGGAGCTCTAGGAGTAATTAGAGGATACCTACGCTACTATTAATAACGCTAAGCGATCCGCTATACTTAAATATTACTAAGAGGAGTATAATTAGGCCTAATATAATACTATTACTATTACTAAGGAGTATAATATAGTAGGGGATATTAATAAAGCCCTGCTTTAGCGCTTTAAATATAATATAACTACTACGCTTACCCCTATAAACCCTCCCTCTAGTAACTATAGCGCTATACTCTAGGTAATCCTTAATTAAATAATATACCTCGAGAGTTAGGTCTGCTCTAGCTCGCTTATATTAACTACTAGCTATAGTAGTACTTACTTTATTAAGATACCTAAAGTCCCTATCTTTATAAGTACTAAGAGTACTAATCCTAAGTACCTAAAGTTTAATACCTAGCTTTTTTATATTAAGATATGCCTTAATAATAAGGAGTATTATAATAAATCCTAATACTTTAAGTATATATTCTTATACCTTAGAGGAACTACTTATAATATTCTATCCCCTCTCCTCTTAAGTAACCCCTTTTAAATTATTATAGCGGAATAGCTTATTAAAGAGCTAAAAGGTATCTTTATAAACCTAGTTTAGTATAACGAGGCTTAGATAAAGCTTAATACCCTTATTATCTTATTTAAAAATATTTAGGTTAAGCGAGTAATTTTACTAAACTTATTTATAAAGCTAAGCTCCTAGAGTCTTAGTAGTACTAGAAGTTTTATAAGAAGCTACTTACCTCCCTCTAGAACTAGTGCTCTATTTATTATATAAATAGTACCCTTAACTTCTAGGACTATACTACCTAGGTCTATACTATAGCCTATATTATAGCGCCTCTTTATACCTATTTAGCTAACTAAACTACTATACGAGGCCCCGCCCTAGTAGCTTATACTAAACCCTCTAGTAGAGGGAACCCTTATACTTAAGCCCGTACTAACTAGGGCTATATCCCTAAGGCTTTATATAAGAAGCTTTATAAATAAGGCGCCTGCTTTATCTATAGTAATACTAGCTATACCTCGCGGGATTACCCCTATAAGAGGGCTAGAGCTACTATAAGTATTACTAAGCCTACTAAGGCTACTAATAATAACCTAAAGCTAGTAAAAAGCTAGGGTCCCTAGTAAAAATAAACTCCCTACTAGGGGAGACCTAAAGAGATTAGTAATTAGTAATAATATCTATTAACCTATAATAACTAGTTAGTAGTAAGCCGCTAGAGAAAGAGTTAGTCCTAGTTTATAATAGATATAATATTCGCCTTAAAGCCCTTCTTAATACTAGAGTAAATAGCTATGCTTTTATAAATACTTATATAACCCCCTTATTAAGGGATTTTTACTATACTAAATATAATAAGCTATAATACCCTATCCTAGCTACTAGGTTTAATAGAGAGCTATTAAATACTATAACTAAGGTATAGATAACCTATATATAAGTAGACCGCTAAGAATTAATATAAATACCCCTCCTCTAACTTAATATAAGGAGATATAACCTTATCCTTAGCTACCTATAGTTTAATTACTATAATATTAGTTTAGATATACGCTATTAGCGCTTATACTAGCTAAGTAATACCCCTATAGCCTAGGACCTCCCCTAAATAATTATATAAGACGCTAAGGACCTCCCCTAACCTACTAAAATTAATATAGAGTATTAACTTAATACTAAATACTACTAAGCTACGTTTAAAGCTAAGGAATAGCTATATAACGCCTAGAAAGCTATAGTAAGTAAGATAAAAGCCCTTATAAAAATCCTATAGCGAAGTAGCGCGCCTAGGGACTTAGGATATAATAATAACTTATAGAAGATAAATATAATATTAAAAGGAGCGCTAACTATAGATTAGACCTAGCTTATATAGTATTAGAAGCCTAAACCCCTTACCCTCGAGGCCTAGTAAGTAAGGAGGAATCTTAATATAGCGCTTATTAGCGCTATAGGGTTTAAGAGGAACCTAAGATATACTAATATTAAATTAAACTCTATATCACTATATAAGCTCGATCTAATAATTATAAATAAGTAAGAGGAAGAAAAAAGAGGTATTAGCCCGCTAGAGGTTAATAAAGCTAAAAATTAATAACTAGTTAAGGAGAAACTCCCCCCCTATCTTTAGGGCTAGAGGGATTACTTTAGTAAAATAGCTAGTAATACCTTACCTCCCTATTACTCTTATAACTATTAGATTAAACTAGAGCTTAATATAAAAGAGTAGCTAACTTTCTACTTATTATATAAATAATCCTTACTAGAACTTAAGGCTATTTAATAATATCTCCTCGAGAACCTAAAGAAGGGCTTTATAGTACTAAGTAACGCTTTATTTATATCTCTAATGCTATTTATTTAAAAGGCTAATAGATACTTAAGGTTTTATATTAACTTTTAAAAGCTAAATAGATTTACTAAGAAGGACTAGTACCTAATACCCTTAATTAATAAAATACTAAGTTAAATTAGCTAAGCTAGGTTATTTATAAAGATTAATATCTACTAGGCGTTTTACTAAATCTGTATTTACTATAACTTAGAGGACTTAATAACGTTCTATACCCGCTATAGCTCCTATAAGTATAAGGTTCTACCCTTTAAGCTCTATAATAGCCCGGCGACGTACTAATAATATATAAATAATACGCTTATAGAATACCTAGACGACTTCTATATAGCATATATAGATAATATCCTAGTTTACTTAGAGGACCCCCTCTAGTATAAAGAATATATAAAGAAGGTCCTTAATTAGCTACGCTAAGCAGGGCTTTAGGCTAATATTAAGAAGTGCGAATTTAGTATAATTATAACGCGCTACCTTAGGTTTATTATTATAACTAAAGGGATTAGCTCTAACCCTAAGAAGGTTTCTATAGTAAGGGACTAGTAGCTACTAACTATAGTGCGCAGCGTTTAGTCCTTCTTAGGGTTCTATAACTTCTACTACTAATTTATTATAAATTATAGGAAGATCGCTAGGCTACTTACTAAACTTATAGCTAAAGGCGCCTAATTTAACTTTAATAGTAACTATATAGTAGTATTTATAACGCTAAAAGAGGCCCTAATATTAGCCCCTATCCTATACTACTAGAAACCTAAACTACTTACCTAAGTTAAGACGGACGCCTCTAAATTAGTTTATACTACTACTCTCCTCTAATAATAAACTAATAATAGCTTATAATACCTTATAGCCTATTTCTTAAAAACGATATTACTAATAGAAGTAAACTACCCTATTTATAACCACGAGATAATAGTAATTATTCTAGCGCTAGAGGAGTAGAGGGCTAAACTCTTTAAGCCTACCTAGCGTTTTAAGGTTATTATAAACTACTAATTACTACTCTATTTTATAACTAAGTAGCTCCTAAATATCTACTAAGCCTACTAGTTAGATATCTTAGCTAGTTTTAACTTCTATATCTAATACTACCTAGGGTGTGAAAATATACTAGCTAATACCCTCTTATAAAAGAATAAAGACCTCTAAATATAATAAGCTATCTATAAGTCTAACTATACCTAGGTATTACTACTACTTACTTACTTATCCCTAGAGGTAGCGAGTAAGCTATACTAACTACTTAAATCCGCTCTAAGTCGCCCTATAATAACTATTAACGCTCTAGAGCTAGAGGATAAGTTAAAGGTTACCTCCTAGTTAAATATATTCTTTAGTTAAACTATAAACCTAATATATTATTACTTAAGCTACTAAAAGTACTTATAGCTATTAAAAAAGAATACGAGAGAATATATAAGGGGTTCCTAACTATAGATAGGAAGCTTATAGTACTAGAGGAAGAAGACTTATATATAAAGTTAATTTATAAAACTTATATTTAGAGGCTTATAGTATACCTAGGTTAGAACAAGACTATTAAACTCCTAAAGGAACGCTACTACTAGCCCTACCTAACTACTAATATTAAGTAATATATTTATAACTACTATACCTACTACTAAGTATAGAAGCTAAGAGATAAGCCTCCGGGCGAGTTAAAACCCCTACTAATACTAGACTACTCTTAGGAGCACGTTATAATAGATTTTATATCCTACCTACCTAACTATTATAAGTATAATAATATATTTATTATAGTATACTACCTCTCGAAGAAGATAGTCTCCCTCCCTTATTATAAGACTATTATAATATAGGACCTTACTTAGCTATACTATACTTATATCTTCTAGTATATAGGTTTCCCTATTATAATTATATCTAATAGGGGCCCTTAGTTTACTTCTAACTTCTAGAACGAGCTCTAAAAGATATATAATATAACTATATAGTTAAGTATAGTAGGTTATACTAAAACTAATAGGCAAATAGAAATTCTTAACTAGTACCTAACTTAACGCTTATACCTATAGATAAACTAATTCTAGGATAACTAGAGCGAAATACTCCCCGCTATAGACTTCGCCTAAGTAGTATTACTAAATAAAACTATAAGGCTTATATTATTTAAAATCAAGCGAGGATACCTACTATAGATAAGTTTTAACTAGGATTAATATATATAAAAGCTCTTAATAACTAAGGAAAGGATTAACTAGGGTAACGCCTAGTAATTAGCATAAAGCCTCTATAGCGTTTAGGATATTATAAAAGGGAATATAGTCGTAGCCTAGTAACGTTATACCTATACTATAAATCGCTACTACTAATCTAATAACTTAGCTATAAGTAACTCTATTTATATATTAATAGAGGGATAGTACTAAGAAAACTCTTCGAAGCTATTAATACTATAGGATAGCTTATAGCTACTTAAGGCTATAAGGCCTAGGGGGATATAGATACTAGACCTACTAAAGGAATATAACTACTACCCTATATTCTACTTAAATAAGCTCTAGAAGGCTACTAGTAACCCTCTTCTAGGCTAATTTAAAACCCCGCTACCCCTTATTAAGTTTAATTATAAGCTAGAATATAAAATTATATATATAACTACTAGCTAGTTATACTAAAGATAGTTATAATATCGCGCTAACTAGAAGGGCTATAACTACGATCCTACTTAGTATAATACTAAGAGTTTTAAGCACGCCCCTATAGCGCTATAGGACTTCTATATTACTAACCTAATAGTAGTAGGATTACTAAAATACCTTTTAGCTTAGCTCTTAGCTAGTACGCGAGATAAGGACCCCGCTATTATAAATAATAATAACGCCCTAGCGTAAGTATAGATAAGGAGGGTACTACTAGAGGAATACTTATATAGTAATAGATTAGTTACTACGGATAGTAACGCTAGTAAAGGGGGGGGTAATATTATAGCAGTAGGTTAGACCTCCCTGAATTTTAGGTTATATAACTTATAGGTTATATAACTTACGGGTTATATAATTACTAGGTAACTCTTTAGCTTTCTAGGGCTACGCTAGCCTATAGTTAGACTTTCCCCTTCTTTAACGCAGAATCCACTTAATATAGCGTAATTGAAGTATGTTAACCTTTATCTATTCGCTATTCGTAATAAAATAGACTAAAGAACTATCTATTTAAGCCTCTTAGAAGATATTAATAGAACCTCCGCGCTACTTTTAGCCCTCCTAGGTATATAACTACTCTTTCTAAAGTAGTAATACTCCGACTACTATTCGAGGCTATAGCCGTAGTAGTAATAACTATCGCTATTACTATTATTATAGCGTCGTTAGCCTCGTTAGCCTCCTTATTTAAAGCTATTATTAACTACTAAAGTTTTACTATACTATATAGTACGCTAAGGGGGTCCTCTAGAGCACCCCCTTTAAATTTATATAATAGTACGGCTTATAGTAGAAAATTCGTAGCTTATAAGGGGTTAAATAGGGGTAGTATATACTAAGATTTATATAAATCGATTATTCCACAGTCTAGAGTTAGTATAGAGGTTACTAGCGAAAAACACTACTTAAAGAGGTATAGCCTCTCGAAAAATGAATTTTTAAGTTATTTATTAGGCCCTAGACCGTACCGTGGACCGTACCGCGGCGAGCTGATCACGCCCTAGGTATGTTGTACCTTACGGCTACCCTGCTTTCTGTTTGGCCTTGGCCCCTAACTGTCCTCCTATCGAAGAGCCTGCCACATATCCAGTCACCTACTCACATGAAGGTAGTGCCAAATACCACTCGCTTTCTCCCCCCAAAAATCGAGGTTATAGCTCAACCGACCATTGCCCCCCTACCTGACATGACCTGACCATACAACCTGACCTGAACTAACTATTGCTATAGGTAGGCAGGGGCTATAAGCCTGGATTCTATTAGTTAGGTAATAGAGCTCCCTTATTATATATCTCTTATAATCTAGGAGTAATTTCCTTATATCTAGATTATATTCTAAATATATTCTAAATTTATCTTTATTGAGCTCGGAATTACGCCGCAGCCCCTTCGCAAAAAGACTATAATAAATTCACCTAGTTCGCAGGTATAATTTGGGAAATACTATATAAGTATTTTAACCTATACCCTCTACTAGTTAAGGAAAATAATATAAGAACCCTATACGTTCCTACTACTCGTAAGTAAACCCTCTAAATATCACTATATAGAGTTAGACGCGCGCCGCACTAGGGCTGATTATATCGGAGCTGAACGGGCTACTAAGGCTCTCGTGGCCTGGAAACGCCCTCGCTGAACCTTCCTAAATTTATCTTTATGATATAGACCTCCCTATATATAGTTTTATATTAATATTATTACTAAGATAGTATTTATAATTAAATCTAACTTTAAAAATCCCCTAGATATTAATAAATAGTTCCCTAAGATATCCTATATAAATAATAAAATTAAATAGAGTTACTTATACTTAAAAGATAAAGATAATAAATTAGATTTTAGTAACTAGTTTATAATAAAGGTACTTAAGTCTCCTAAGTTTAAACCTTTAAACTAAGTAAGTATATATAATAATAATAATAAATACTAAATTTAATCTAAAGTTATATAGGTTATTCTTAAGTAATTACTAATTCTTCTATTAATACTTGTAGGTAATAATAGTTATTTTTAAATAAATACTAATAGCCTCTAAGTTAGCTAAGTCCTCTATATAGCTAGCTTTCTAGAAATGCTTTAAATTATAACTAATAATATTACCTATATTATCCTAACTAAAGTACTAAATAAGGATAAGTATACTAAGCTATAGAAGGTTATTTAATATAGTTTATAAAGACCCTTTCCTAGTAAGAAGACTATATATATAGCTTTAGGTAATATTCTAGTTATATAATATACCTATAAGTATTTAAATAGTATAGCATATTCTTATCTTATATCTAAATTATAATAAAGCTTATATATAATAGTTATAATAGAGTTACTTAATAAATTAGTACCTATTTAATAACATATATCTACTTAAACTATTAAACATAAGTAATTACTTAGGTATTTTAAATTTATTATATATTTAAATATTATATATTATATAAACTATATAAGAATAGTTATTAATTTATTATTAAGTATTCTAATTTTAAATAATTTACCTACTTTAAATAGATCTAGATTTAATATATAAACTAATTAATAAACTATTATAATAGAGGCGAAAGGAAAAATAACTACTTCTATAGTATATTAAAACTAGAGATAGTTAATTATTATAACTAAGTTAAGAGGGTAATTAAGAAGACTTTTATAAATAATAAAGAGGAATAATATTCTTTCTTTATAAATACTTACTAAAGGAAGATAATATATAGTATATTTTAAGCTATATAGAATAAATAATAAGCTAATATTCCTAAACTATAATTATATAAAGAAGGATATAAAACTTATTTACCTTAAGTATAAAGTTAAACTTAATTTTATTATTCCTATCTCTATAGAGACTACGCCCTAGATAGTTATTATATCTTATGGTAAATATATATATTCTCCCCCTCTACTAAGTAAGGTTTCTCTATTTATTATAAATAGCTTAGCGAGAGTTATATATTAAATTAGGAAACTAAGTATAAGTCTAAGTAAGTATACTTTATTTTAGTTTAGAATATATTCAGAGTATATTTAAAATTAATTTGGAATAGATTCCTCCCTTAAATCCTAGGAGCTTAAGAACTTTATTTAAGAGCACTAGGGGTAATATATTACTAGTATTTATAAGGGTCTTATAAATTCTAATTTTATTTAAGTAATTATTTATAAATAATAAATTATAATTTACCCTCTTAATATATTATAGCTTACTATTTTTATAACTACCTTAATAAATAATATAAAGGCTTTTAAATATAATTTATCTACTTATCCTATTTCCTTAAAATACTAATAGTCTAATAGATTTAATATTTTATTAATAATAGTTATTACTAGATATATATTTACTTCTATTTATTATAAGTTAAGTAGTAGAAGTAGTCTTAGATAAATTACGTTTAGGTTAATACTAACTATAAGTAGCTATATAATAGCTATAAGATTCAAGTTATTTAGGGCTAGTTTAACTTAGCTTTAGAAAGAGTAATCTTATTAGTTTATATTTTATAAATAGCGAGATAATAAATATATATAAGTATATATTTATAACTATCTTTGAGCTTTTCTAAGAAAAGTTTAAGCTATAAGTTTAATAGAAATACCTTTAAGATTTGGAAAGATAGTAATACCTAACTACTATATCTAATTAGGATTATAATTAATTAAGACTAGTAGTATATATATAATAAGAATAAACCTTAGGTATTGAATAGAAAATTATTAATCTATCCTAGGCCTTAGTTATTACCTCTGGGAAAAGTTAAACCACTCATATTAATTATAGGATTAATAAGCCTAGAGATATATCTACTTCTATTATATATACTTTAAGAGAGGGGTTTAGAAGCTTTACTTAGATAATAGTATTAGGTTAAATAGTAAACTAGAGCGCCTCTTTATACTACTTAAGGTAGACTCTATATTATAGTATAATACTATATATAACTTAATTAAAGTTTAGTTCTAGAGGTACCTTATTCTTATTTAAATATATTCTAATACTAATTACTATAGAGTAATAGCCTAATCTAGCCTTATAGGTTTAGTATAAGTATTAGCTAGTTATTTAGTCTAAGCTTTATTAAGGTATATCCCTAATACTATATAAAGACTAGGATAGACTTCTAGGAAATATAAATATAGTTAAAGTCTTATATAAATTATTATATAAATAGGCTATTTAGTATATACTATTAAGTTCGGAATTACACCGCAGCCCCTTCGTAAAAAGACTATAACAAATTCACCTAGTTCGTAAGTATAATTTAGGAAATACTATATAGGTATTTTAACCTATACCCTCTACTAGTTAAGGAAAATAATATAGGAACCCTATATGTTCCTACTACTTATAAGTAAACCCTCTAAATATTATAAAGTTAGACGCGCGCTATACTAGGGCTAATTATATTAGAGCTAAATAAGCTACTAAGGCTCTCGTGGCCTAGAAACGCCCTCGCTAAACCTTCTAGCAAGGTGCTATAAAGGCTATTATATAAGATAACTCCTTAACCTAAAAGGTTAACCTTCTAGTAAAGTATTATAAATACTACTATATAAGAGGTAACTCCTTAACTAAAGAGGTCTTTCCTAAGAGGTTCTTATAGCTAGAAGTATAAGAAGCTCTACTACTATAAGTAGGGCCTTATACCTCTCCCTCTTCCTTATCCTTATCTAACTTATAATAAATCCTTAACTATATTAGTACTAAACCCTATATATAAATACGCTAAGCCCGAGCGAGGTATACCTTTTAGTATAAATAATATAGAGGGGGTTACTAGAGAGTTTAGCCTTAATATAATTAATAAAACCCGCTCTTTTATTAACTACTCTACTATATATAGAGAGCGTATTATTAATATAGCCCTTTAGAAGGCTTACCTTAATACCCCTATAGGGGACTCTATAAGGCGCGATAGTATTAGAGCTAAGTAAGTAAACTTAGTAGTAGAAGTTTAGTAAGTTATTATATACCCTATAGAGTAGCCCTTTTTTAAGCAGGTCCTCTGTATTACTAAGGTAGAGGTAGCCTAGGTAGCCTAGGTATATTAGGGCTTGAATATTAGTAAGTATAGCTTGCGCTAACTGCTTTAATATAGAGAGAGCGTTACTAATAATAGTATAGCTAGCAGATAAAGCGGTTTTAGAGGCAGTATTAGCAGCGTAGGTAGTATGCGAGAGGAAAAGTGTAAGAATACCGAAGGTATATCTTAAAAGTTCTATAATAATCCTATAAGGTTTATACAAACCTTAATAAATAACTATATTATATATAGTTATATACCTATATAATATCTCTTTAATAATACTTTAATAACTATAAAATATAAGGTAATAACTATAAAAGTATTTCCTTTATGGAATAAATACTTTAAAAGTCTATATAAATTCTAATAATAGTAATAACCTTATATATATATATATATATTTATAATCCTTAGCTTTATAGCTATAAATATACAGAAATTGCGCACGGACTATATCGTGATCCGAGCGCGATTTCTGCTTAATAAGCTACTGCTTTATAGTTATGTTTCAGAATATCTTACCCCTCACTTCGTGAGGGCAGGATTTGTAACTTAGAAACAACAACAACATTAACAATAATATTAACAATAACATCATCAATAATATCATCAATAATACCATTAATTAATTCCAGGAAAAATACCTCCTTATGCTTAAATTTATCAGCTTTTATCACTATATTACTCAGCCTATTAATATCTATTATTTAGGCTATTTTACCGCCCCTTTAGCTACTTATATACCTATTCTTATAGGTTATAAGCCTAGCTTAAACCTTTTTAATAACCTCTCGCTTATTTAACCTCCTTAAAACTATAATAAATACCTTAAACCTATACTCTACCTTAAGGTTACCTATTTAGGGTATTCTTTTGATAGATATAGCCTTTATACCCCCTACGTAGAGTTAGAGATACTAGTAGGACTAGTTTGCTAGCTTTGAGATCGATACCTTCTACGTGAAGCTATTTAGAACCCCGAAATACTCGATTATACTACTATTAATACCTCTATTACTATAAAAAGAGACGATATATTAGCTAAGCTATTTAACCTTGCTTTAGCTAACTACCTATATAATTTATCCCTAAGCCTTTAAACCTCTTAGTTTACCTATACTTATACTACTTCACGATCAAGGCCTAATATAGGCTATATACTATCGGTTATCCTAACTATTAAAGGGTCTACTACTACTCAAACTACTTAATATCTACTTTAAGACCCTAAAAGAGGAATAAAAGAGGAGGAATAATAACGAGTTGAACCTATAACCTCTGGGTTTTAACTATATATATATATAATAAAGCTATAGTTAATACTACTAAGCTATATAACTATCTTATCTTACTATTATGATCTCTATACTATATTAGAGCTTATATATTATAC
>JAVHLU010003099.1:0-13342 GCA_036785755.1 Colletotrichum ledebouriae
ATTACTTTCTACTAAAGAGAAAGAGAAGGATATTTATAAAAAGGATTATATTAATTTTTATACCTAGATACGCTTTAACTTTAGCTTTATAAACCTATTTATATAATATTCGCCTTAATTTCTTATTCAAACCTAACTAGCTTCTTATTCTCTTTTCCTTTTTACCCCCCTAATATACTATATAAATATATCTAGAAATCCTATTTTCTTACCCTAATTTATAATATAAAGCCTTAAGTAGTCTGCGATTTCTATAAGGTTAAACTCTAGAGGTAGCTCTATTATAAAAAGGTAATAAGAATATATAAACCTAGCTTTAGGATAATATTCCTAGGCTTATTAATAATATTTATTATAAAGAAGCGAGAAGTTAAACTTAGCTATAGCTATAACTAAAATATCTATTAGAATTTAGGACTATAGGATCTCCTTAATACTATTAAATTCTCTACTCCTCCTTACCTTATTATTACGCTTAATTCTATACTTATAGCGCTTATAGATACTTAGATTATTATATAAGTAACTCTCTTAAGTTTTATAAAAAAAGGTAGTTAGTATAAGGAGTACTTAGTATAGAGATATACTTAAAATATAGTTTATAGATATAAATACTTAATATAGGGTTTTTAGTAATATAGGCCTACTCTTTATAATAAATATAAGGTATTATATTATAACTACTTTAGGATTAAATAAATAAGCTATATATAGCTATTACGCGCTAAAAGACCTTTATTTCCTATAAGCTAGCAAGGAAAGTAATAGAGGTATAGATAAAGACTTAATAGTAGAATTCTCTAGACCCCTTAGTTACTCTAAATATTTATTTAAAGTCCTATTTACTAAGATAAGCCTTCTAAAAAGCTAGCCTTATTACTTTAGTAATCTTATTAGAGAATATCTATAATATAAAGGCTACCTCTAAGTATTTATTACTAGGGATATTAAGTTAAAGCTAAATAAGGCTTATAGCTACTTAAGAATTATAATTATTAGCTAGAGGGTATAGGGATATTAAAAAGAAGGGAAGGAATACCTAAAGTTAGTTATTAGAGTATTAGATAAAAAGAGGTATATTATTTTTCTTTATTTTAAGTATAGGGATATTAAGACTAAGGACCTAAAGGGTTATTATAAATAGGAGATAATAAGAGCGAGGTTAATTAGTATTTTTAACGCTTAAGATAAAGAAGTTATAATTAGCTATAATAAGAAAATATAAATTATAAATATAAGAGAGAAAGTATAAAAGGGTTAAATAAAGATTAAAATAGCTAGCTAAAAGTAGTTATTATAAGGGGGAGAAGTTAATAATAGAGGATAGAGGAGAATATTTATTTAATTTATAACTAGGCTACTTATTTTAATAGCTATTACTAACTATTATTTCCTTTATTCTTTCTCTATATATAACTACTCTAATTTATTATTCTATTTATTATAGGTTTTTTATCCTAAGTTTATTTTACTTTATTAAAGCTAAGGAGGGTAAGGGAGGAGAGTTAAGTACTCCTTCTATAAGCTATTAATAAATTACTATATTATTAAAGTAATTAATAGATATAAAAACGTACTCCTTACCTTTTAAGCCCTCTAGTTTCTCTCTCCTTTTTATATATATTATTTACTCTTAAACTTAATTTATCTACTAATTATATAATATTAATTACTATACTAAAGCTCCTCCTTTTATTTAAATATTACTTCTATTTAGCTCTTTAATTTATAAATTACTCACGCTTTCCCCTTATTAACTTTTCTCCTAATATATTATAATAAAGAAAGTTATTTTTTATAATAATAAAGCGTTAGATATATAGATCTAGGAATTAAGATCCTTAAACCTTCTTATCCTTAAAAATAGACTTTTAATAAAGCCTATACCTAAGAAACTAAGTATAAGTAGGTTTTAGGTATAGGGATAAAATAATAAAGATATCCTAGGCTTTAGACCTCCTAATAAGCTTAGTTACTAGCTTTAGCTAATTAAATATAATACGCACCCTCTACCTAGGATAAATAATATCCCTAGTAAGATAGAGCCTTTTAACGTAGTATTAAAATATATCCTTATTAAATATTAGAATAAGACCTTAGAAGTAGTAGAGGAGATAATTCGCCCCTTATACTTATAGTAAGTTATAGCTAGTATATTTAATATTATTAGTATACTTAAGATAGTAACTCTAATATATATAGAAGATATCTTAGTAGTTACTCGCTATATTATAAGGCTTACTAAGCCTAGCTAATCGCTTTATTATAAGATAGTTAGAGGTATAGAAAAAGATTTTAAAGATAGAGATATAAGAGATATTATAATTACTTAAATTAAAGCTAGGTCCCCTAATATACTCCTTATTTATCTATAAGCGCCTAAGTTTATTAAGGTAGTTATTATAGGTTTATTAATTAACTTATAAGATAGGAGAAACTAGTTTTATAATAATTAGTAGTTAAAGAGAGGAGCTAAAGGATAACTATAAACTTATATATATATTGCTAGGAGCTTTTTACTAAGATATAAGGCTAAGGAAGTTTTAATAAGATAATTATACTTAGTAGAACTTTAATATATAGACCTTTTACTATAGGCCTTTAGTCTCTATTTTATTAATTAGCTTAGGTCCTTTATATATATTAGAAGCCTAGTACTTCTAAAGTAGCTTATTGAGAGGTATTAAGCTTAGATTAATTATTTATTAAAGGCTTTTACTAATAAAATACCTCCTAAAGGATATTAGATCTAACTAAGGGTAGAAAGAATTCTATATAATTAATATTTTAAATTAAGAGATAAAGATATTAGGAAAAGGATAGCTTAAGAAGATATTAAATATTAAATAGCTAAGTATACCTCTTAATTTATAAACCTAGAGGTTTCCTCTCTAGATAGAATAAATATTAACTTACTAGTACCTATAGATACTATTTTATAAACTAGATTAATAGTTCTTATTAATTTAGAAGAGTTAAATAGAGAGGAAGGATTATTAAAGGAACTAAATATCTAGAATATAAAAAGAAGGAATAACTATAAGAAATAGAATAAGGATTATAACTTATAATAACCTACTAACTTTACTAAATATCTTAATTACCCTAGGTTTATAAAACTATTATATAGTCACCTCTCGTATAGTGGCGTTCACCTTCAGCACCTTGCTAGAAGGTCGACCTTTTAGGTTAAGGAGTCATCTCGTATAGTAGCTTTCGCAGCACCTTGCTAGAAGGTTTAGCGAGGGCGTTACCACGAGAGCCTTAGTAGCCCGTTCAGCTCTAATATAATTAGCCCTAGTGCGGCGCGCGTCCGACTTTATAATATTTAAAGGGTTTACTTACGAGTAGTAGGAACGTATAGGGTTCCTATATTATTTTCCTTAACTAGTAGAGGGTATAGGTTAAAATACCTATATAGTATTTCCCGAATTATACCTGCGAACTAGGTGAATTTGTTATAGTCTTTTTGCGAAGGGGCTGCGGCGTAATTCCGAGCTCAATAAAACTATTTATATTACCCTACTTAGCCCCTATTACCCTAAGAGATATTATATTTAGCCTTACTAATACCTTAGTAGGATTTAATACTATAAGACCTAAAGAGAACCTTATACTAAATCAAGATAAGCTTATACTAGTAGTCCTATAGTATATATAATAGAACTAAGAATCTATTAATTACTTAATAACTTAGTATAGAAGAGGGTTATCTATTATAACTTTAGCCTAGGTAGAATATTTATTAGACCTTTATAATATATAAGGGAAGCTAATAAGATAAGAGGAGTTAAATAGTTTAGAGGTTATAGCCCTTTTTATATTTATAATTAAGAGCTACTCTTATAATATCTATACTCTAATTTATAAGCTAGCCTAGTAACTTAGGAAAGAAATTAATAAGGCTTCTATAAAGCTTAAAAAAGTAGAGGTAAAGAATCTTTAGGATATTACCAGGGCTTTCTTTCTACTAAACTATAGTAATTATTACTAGGCTGCGATTTTTATAGATTAGTTAACTAGCTATTATTTTTATTATAACTCTATATAGGACTAGAATAGTAATTAGCGCTTTATTAAGGCTATATAGGACCTTAATATATAGTATTATAAGATAGGAGCCCCTCTATAACTCCGAAAGCTCTTATTAATTAATACTTATATAGTTAATTTAGTTTAATAGAGGAATAGATTTATATATAGTCTCTAATATATTAAATAAGCTAGAGCTCTAATTAGAGAAGGATTACTATCTCTACGTTTTAGTAGTATAACCTTAAGTAATAGTATATTATTCTCTAACTCTAAAATCCCCTTAGTTACTTAATATATATCTATAATTACTATAGAGTTCTATAACTTAACTATTAATAGTAGTATAGCTCTATAAGATACCCTATTAAGCTAAGAAGGCTTTAAGAAAGCACTTTTCTTCCTTTTATACCCTCTTATTCCTTTACTTATAAATAATAATATAATAGACTTTAGAAATAATAATAATATTACGCTATTTCCTATAGTAGATATTCCTTAACCTATTTATAGATTATTAGTATTATCTAGGTCCGCTTTATTTAAAATACTAGATAATAAGCTTAAATACCTTAGATATTAGCTTTAGTTATAAGTCTTATAGATACTAAGTTATAATATAACTATTAAGTAACGCCTAAGAACTATACCTATAGATATACTATTATATCCTAAGAGGCCTAGTCTTTTAAATAAGTATAATTATAACTATATAGACTATATCTAATAGAGGGTTAACTAGTAGGATTAAATTAAGTAGAATACGCTAGAAAGAGCATATTATTATAACTTCTTATACCTAGTATAATAGGGCGGGTAGTTTTAGCTATACTAAGGATTAGAATAGGATAAGGAATATAATAAGGAGGAAGAGGTAATAAAGCTATTATTAAGATATAACTTATAATAGAAGATAGTTAAACCTAAGGGACCTTCTTAATAATAAGATCGCCCGCTTAGAAGATATTATTAATAAATTAGATTTATAAATAGAGTTTATTTATTATTTCTTTAAAGTAATTTTCTTTTTTTTTTAAAACTCTCTTTTATAATATTATAAAGAGTCTCGAGGGGATAATTAGAATAGGATAAGATAGACTTAGCTATATAACCTTTAGAAGACTCCCTTAGTATATAGACCTATTACTAGAAGATTATAGAGTAGAGTATAGAAGAGAGGAGCGTAGTAGATAAGAGGATAGTATTATTATTATTACTATAAGTACCTTAATAACCCTATATCTCGTTTTTTAGTAATTTCTTAGCAAATCCGCGCCTAATTTAGATAATCTCTTTTAATTAGATTTGCGAATTATTCTATATATCTTTTAAGCCTACTCTTAATATTCTTACCTATTTATAGGTAGAGCTATGTTATTTATTGTCTTTCTGGTTCCCTTCGGTTCTAGCCCTTTCTAATATTATTAAGAATCTTAACTTAGTATATAGTTTAGCTTATAATACGGTTTAAAACTTTAATAGGAACTTCTAGTTATAATTAGATATAATAGCTTTTAGGATTCCCTAGTTACTATATTAGAGGTTATAAAGAAGGAGGTATCCCTAGACCTTAGTAATATATATTAAGTAACCTAGAATAAGAAGTATTACTTTAGAGAACTTATTAGCTATAGTAAGTACTATTTTAAGTAGTAAGAAGTTCTCTACTTTATAGCTTAAATACTATAAAGGTATTTAAAGAAGTCTAATAATAAGGTTTATAGTAATTATATAGAAGGGAATAGCTAGTATTAATATTAGCTATATTAAGCTAAGTAGTAGTTAATATTCTATATTTATTATTCTATATTATAAGTAGTTAGCTATATAATTATTAACTTATTATTTAAGACGTGGTATATAAAAGTATTTATTAATAGCTCTCTATATTTATTCCTTACTAAAGTAATAGTAGTTATTATAAGCTTCTTTAATTAGTAGTATTACTAACTCTTTTAGAATATAGAGCCTTCCCTTATTAATATAAGGGTTAATATAGTAAAGGAGACTATTATATATAATAAGCTTAAGGTCTATATTATCTACCTTTTTATAAAGTATTTTATATACTCTGCTCTAGGACTTAGAGTTACTATATAATTAAATAAGGTTAGTCTTAAAGTCGTTATTAAGAGATACTTCTATTATAAAGTTAATACCTATTAGTATATTATCCTATATCTTATTAAGTTCCCTAACGTCTTTAATAGGGATTTCTATTATAAGTAGGTATAATAACGTATCCGCTACGATGTTTAATATTCTAGGGATATAATAATATACTAGGGAGAATTAGGTAAGGTATTCTAATAATAATATAAGTTATAAGTTAGACCTTATCTTATCTTCTAACTATGTTAATATTTATTTAACGATATTAAACGTTACTAAATAATTAGTAAGAATTATTATAAGGTCTTATCTTAATAAATATAATATTAGCTAATACCTTTTTACTACCTATACTAAGTAAGTAACTTTAAGTTTAGTAAGTTAATACTTCTATTTAGCTTAATTAAGGGCCTTACTAACATAAGTAATTAGGCGAATATTAGTACGCTTAATAGGGTCGTAAGTTTCTATTTAATATTATTAGCTAGCTAGAAAATTAGCGCAGAGTATTTATATTCCTTTAATAAGTTAAGCTATATAAATAACTACTTATTAGAGTTATAATAGAATAAGGCGTTATCCGCTACTAATATATCCTTAACGTTATTAAAGCTAGCTACTTTTTCTAGCGTAGGTTTAAAGCTTATCTTTTAATAAAAGACCTTTCTTATAGCGCCTTTATCCTTCTCTTAAGCTTAGGCTTAGGTAAGTAATATTATTTTAGATAATAAGAGCGGTTAAATATAATAACTATAGCGTAGTATTATATATTATAGGAAACCGGTTACGCTTATCTAGTATTTAAGATAGTAGAGGTTATAGGGATATTAAATTTTCTTAATAGTATTAATATAGTCTTAAGTATTTAATAGTCTAAATATATTAAAAATAAAGCCAAATAGCTTAATAGAAGGGTATCTAACGAATAATATCTTCGCTAAAATAAGAGTTTAATATCTATAAAGAGTTTAAGAATCGTATTAAGGTGCTTAAGGTAAGTATTAAGGTCCTTTAAGGTAATAATAATATTATTAATAAATATATAGGTATATTCCTTATATAGTTATAGGAGTCTATCTATAACGTATTAAGTATAAGTAAGCGAATTATAGAATCCTATAAGTACTACCTTTAAGCGTTCTTATCTCTAGTAGCTAACTATAGTAAATCGATCTTAATATTCCTTCTTAATAAGAAATTAATAGAAGAAGGATCGAGTATTAATTATAGTAATCTATAGTTTATTATAAAGGCGTTTAATAATATCTTACTATAGTAATATAGGGTATATATTAGGGATTATAGCTCTATTAAGAGTATATAGGTTTATAACTATCTAACCTTTATACTTACTATTTATAATTCGCTATATAGTAAATATAGGGGCTCTAAATAGTAT
This sequence comes from Colletotrichum ledebouriae, assembly GCA_036785755.1. NCBI lineage: Eukaryota > Fungi > Ascomycota > Sordariomycetes > Glomerellales > Glomerellaceae > Colletotrichum > Colletotrichum ledebouriae. The sequence goes on from JAVHLU010003099.1 coordinate 7,544, forward strand.
AGGTCTAGAGTTACCTTATTCTATATAATTTTAAGTATAAAGCTTATTTAAAGTTTTATTAATAAGTTTCTTATCCTCTTTACTAATAGAATAAGGCTATTATCTAATATTTATATTCTACTATCTTTTAATATATTTAACCTTAAGGTATTAATCTTCTAGAAGGTTAATTAGTCCTTAGTCCTTCTAGATAGTAGGGTAATACGATATAACCTCTTTAAGGCGTTAAATAGCTTTAGTATCTTAGGTATAGATATTAGGATAGGATAAGATAGACTTAGCTATATAACCTTTAGAAAACTCCCTTAGTATACAGACCTATTATAAGAGGACTATAGAGTAGAGCGTAGAAGAGAGGAGCGTAGTAGACTCGAGGATAGTATATATATTATTATAATTAGTACTTTAATAACCCTATACCTTATTTCTTAGTATTTTCTTAGTAAGTCCGCGCCTAATTTAGATAATCTCTTTTAATTAGATCTATAAATTATTCTATATATCTTTTAAGTATATTCTTAATATTCCTATTTATTTATAAGTAGAGCTATATTATTTATTATCTTTCTAGTTCCTATTAGTTCTAGCCCTTTCTAATAATACCTAGAGGCGGATTCTTTTACTCTTTTTAATAGCCTTTATAGGCTTCTTAGAGAGTTAGGTACCTTCGCTATATCTATATATCCCCGCTACTAATATATATATATATATAATTAATCTACTTCGAATATAATAATACCTTAAGAAATTTATAAGTAATAAATAATAATAATATAAATAATAATAAAAATATAGCTTAAAGAGAAGAAGATATTCGCAGACCTACCTTAGTTCTAAGGGAATAGTAATAGCTATGCTTTCTTATAGAATTAGGTTAGGAACGATATAGACCCTAAAATCCTCCCTTTCTCTTTTTTTTAATATTATTAGTAGGTTCTAGCGAGTATATTCCTTTCCTTACCTCCTTATATATTATTAAAACTACTATTATTTAACTAGCGAGTTATAGCTAATATAGCTAAGATGGCTATATATAATACTAATATAGAAATTAGTAGTCTTACTAAGCTAATAAGTATAGCGAGATTAACTAGATTAGTAACTAGAGATTAATAAACCCCTTACTATTATAGCCCTAAGTACTAAGAGCGATATACTAACTTTAGAGAGATACTAATATAGAGAAGCTACGAATTCTTCTAAGATAAGAGCGTTATTAAGAAGACCCTTCTATATTAAGTAATAAGACTTAAAATAGATCTATAATAGCTTAGAGTAATATAATTAAAGTTACTAGACCTTTCCTATATTTATTTAATTATTTAGTTTATACTATTTCCTTTTTTATTTTATTTAAAGAAAGTTATAACTACTTACTTTATCTTTTTATTTAGAAGATACTATAATAATAACTTTACTTTATTAATTATAATACTCTATTACTTTAATTATATAATATTAACTTTAATATTTATAGACCTATAAGTATTATATTTTCTTCTTCCTTAGCTAACTTAGATATTAGATCCTCTTCTAATAAGGGGAAATAGCCTAAAGAGAGATTTATAAGAGCCTTATTTAATAAGATATAACCTCGTGCTATAGGGTAGCTAGCCTCTAATAATAATATAAATAGGTCTAAAATCCTATTTCTAGGATAGGAGTAACGCCCTTAAGTACTCTATATTCCCCTAAAGGAAGTTATATTAATTAGGATATTATAGCCCTTATTAATCTCCTTATAAGATATCCTATTATTATAATAATAACTCCCTATTTAACTAGAGCGCCTAAGTATATTAGTATTAATATCTCTAACTTTATTACTAGTTATAAGAGCTTTTTAAAGCTTTACTATAAGACTAATAAAAACATAAAGAATAAGGTCTATATATATAGCTCTAGTAATTATTAAGATATAGTAAAGTCTTATATTAGTAAAGCTAAGACTTAGAAAGAAGCTAAGGAGAAACTTCTATACTAGTTTAGATTTATAAACCTAAAGTCTTATTAAGATCCTAATAAGGACCTTTAGAACCTAGTTATAATATCTTATATCGAGGATAATAACCCTTCCTAGGTTATAGTATTAATTATTATTAGTTAATAGCTTTAATAAAGAGCTATTTAGCATAGAGACCTAGAACTTACTAATACTAAGCTTATTTATATTACTTATTACTATTTTCTAAAGAGGGCTATAAGAGCTATAGCTTAAAGTCTTAGCTACTAGCCTATTAAGATTATTTTAAAGTAATAAGTTATAATAGAAGACGCTCTAATTAAATAGTTTACTACTTACTAGGAACTTTAGTAGTTATCTAGCCTTATTAAGCCTAAACTAATAATAATACTTTAAGTCCCTATAAAGATAATTCTAATAAGGCAGAGGGCTAAAGCTAAGGAACCCTCTATAACCTAGATTACTAGCTTGATTATTAACTCTCTTATAGAGAACTTTAAGACTCTAAATATTAATAGGGCTAATTATAAGATAGATATCTTAACCCTTATTAAGAGAGTTACTAGTTAAGGAGATAATACTTTTAATTTAAACGCTATAGAAGCTATTAAACCTTATAAATAATAATCTTAGGATTATTTATAGACTTAATACTAATAATAATAATACTTTTACTTATAAGCTAGATATAGGGATTACTAAGGAGGATATTAGTAATACTAAGGATTTAGAAGAGGTAGAGTAAGAGGAGGTTATAAAAGCTTTTAGTAAGATAGATTACTATAGTATATACCTTTCTAGGCTATAGGGGCCTACTAGTTTTATAGCGCTATTAACTATATCGTTATTAACTATATTAAGTATCTCAAGGCTAGCTAGAATAGGGTTTACTACTATATATCGCCTTACTACTTTATTAGTACCCTAGATATAAGTACTAAGGTTAAGATAGGTATTATTAATAAAGGCTATAACTATAAATTAACTAATAGTTAGATAATTTTAAAGTATATCCTAATTAATAAGGATACCTTTATATACTATATAGTTACTATAAGTAAGTTAGTAGAAAAGTAGTAGTTAAAGCTTCTAGAGGAGGTTATAAGAGTCGTTAGTTATAATACAATATACCCTAAACTATCTATAAGCTTTGCGAATTTATTAAAAGATACTACTTAATTATATAACTTTATAAATATAATATTCTTTAGCTTTAAGCTAAAGAACTAATATATTAACTTAATAGAAGATCTTACTACTATAGAAAGAGAGAAAGCTAGAGGGTATTATATAGAACTTTATAATACTTATTATTACTAGGCTCCCTAAATAGTAGACCTACTTATAATTTAAGACCCTCCTATTTAAATTACTTAGAGAGTTATAGAGCTCCTAGATAATAAGGAAAATACTAAAGATGCTATATTACTAGACGCCCCTAAGGAAGAAGTTAAGTAGTGGAAATAAGATAAATAAGATAAGCCTTAGATTTAATATACTAATTTATAAACTAGCTATACTCTTACTCTTAAGCTATATAGTAAAAGAGTAAATAGGAAAGTAGCTATCCCTAAAGCCTTCTTTTATTAGAACTAGCCTAATTAGGATAGAATAATCTATAACGCTACTAAAGCTATAATTACTAAGTATAAGGATAAATTAAACTTAAAAATATAAGAGGTCTTTATTCCTACTAATATTATACCTCTAGATTAATTTAATAAAATAGGAGAGAGTAATAAAGAGCTATAGGAATAAATAAATTAATATAATAATAATAAGAACTATTCTAAAAGCTAAGTAACTTTAGCTACTATTTCTATAGACTTACCTAAGGATCTATAAACTAAGGTAGTTTAATTTAACTATAATATAATTAATCCTATCTTTAAGATAGGCGCTATAATAGAAGATTAGGATTTAGTATTACTTTTATTACTAAGACGTATTACTATCCTAGACTTTATTATAACTAACTAGTAGATTACTATTACCCTTTATAGCCCTATAAATATATTAATTAGGGGGATTATTAATAGTAGCTCTACTATTAACCTTATTAGTAAAAGTTATATTAAGCGCCTAGGCTTATAGAGCAATATAATTAAGATAAATATAGGGATCTGCGGGATTACTAATAGAGAGCGAAGGACCTAGTTTATAAGTATAATTATAGATAATATTTCTATTAATAGTAATTAGATTTAAGATATTAGCTTTTTCGTTTTCCCTAAGAATACTTATAATAAGGACTTAGTATTAGGAGCTCCCTTTATCTTAAAGACTTAAATAACGCTAGATTATATATAGAACTATATTATTAGAGTCCTTTAGTCTAGGAATATTAAGATTAATATCTTCTTATTATTTTATATAAGAGACTTAACTACTTAGTTCCTAGAAATTATTACTAAAATAGACTGCTTTATTTCTTCTTAGCGTTAATATACTCTCTTATCTCCTATAGAGGAGAGGAAATAGAGGTTACTACTAATAAATATAATATAATAATAAGCTAAGACTTTATAGGAGATAATTAGTAAGTTAATAATACTAAGAATAAGGAAGAGCTAGATATAACGCTAGGGGGAGTATGCATACTAGGATACTAGGATATTAAAGCGATTTAATAAGCTTTTAAAAGCTCTTATAACTTACTAGATAAGGTTAAGTAATAGTTAGACCTAGATAAGGAAGTTAGTATTATTTTTAAAGAGTTTAAACTAATTTTTAATAATATCCTAGAGACTATAATCTATAATAAAGTTACTCCTAAGCTTAATAAGATCTATAAAGTAATTATAAGTATAGGGTATATAGGAGGATATAATAGCTATAGTATTAATTATTAATATTATATTTATAGACCTAAGATAAGAAAATTAAAGAAGAAAGTACCTAGGAGGAAGTATAAGTTAGTATATTAGAAAGGTATTAAAGTTATTATAGCTATAGATACTACTTTTTCTTATAATAATTATAAAGCTATACTAATAACGCCTATATTACTAATAGAAGATATTAATATAATAAATAAGATAAATAATAAGAAGATTTAACCTATTAATAACGCTATATTAAATAGTTTAACCCTAGATAGAGACCTAGAGTAGAAGTTAAAAGCATAAGTAAAGGCTAAGAAAAGTATAATCCTAGATCCTAGCGCCCTATTTATAGGCCTAGTTATACTAAAGTCTTTAACTATTAAGTAAGGAATAAGGCTTATAAGAGCTTAATAAGAAGCTATCCTAAGAACTATTAATTATTTATAGCTTAAAGAAAAGAAGATCCTTTTAGCTATTCTTATTATAAGAGAGAAGGCTTTAGCCTAGGAATTTAAGTATTATAGCTCTATATACCCTTCTATTATACCTCTATAGATAATTTAAATAGTACTATATAAGGTATAGTAAGTAAAAGGAATTCTAATATTAAGAGGACTAGAGTAGGATATTATAATAATTCTAAAGGATAGACTAAAGAAAGGAATCCTTAGAAGTAGTAGTAGAAAGGGCTAGAACCGAAGGGAACTAGAAAGATAATAAACAACATAGCTCTACCTATAAATAAGTAAGAATATCAAGAGTAGGCTTAAAAGATATATAGAATAATTCGCAGATCTAATTAAAAGAGATTATCTTAATTAAGCGCGGATTTGCTAAGAAATTACTAAAGAACGAGGTATAGCGTTATTAAGGTACTAATAGTAATAATTGTAAGAATACCGAAGGTATATCTTAAAAGTTCTATAATAATCCTATAAGGTTTATATAAAAACCTTAATAAATAACTATAGTATATATAGTTATATACACATATAATATCTCTTTAATAAT
>JAVHLU010003100.1:0-13337 GCA_036785755.1 Colletotrichum ledebouriae
CGGGGACCTTCTAATACTATTAATAAGGAAGCTAAGGGGGAGATTAACTCTTAGATTAATTTATAGATCTTCTTTATAAATATAGAAGCTAGTTCCTTTTTTAATTAAGCTTAATACTATAATAATAAGTAATATATAGAGGAGGTCCTAGTAAGAAATATAGAGGTTATTAGTAATATAACAAATATCCTAGATATACTTCTTAATAATTTATAAACCTATTTAATACGCTCTAAATAAATTGCTTACTATTTAATAATATAGAGATACCCTCTAGGAATTTAACTAGTAAGGTATTATAACTTTAAGACTAGAGCGTTAGATTATTATATTTATAACTACTTACTTTTTATTAAACTAATAAATTAAAAGCTAATACTACGATAAGTTATTAATAATCCTAAGTAATAGAAGAAACTAATTATAAAAGCTTATAAAGAGAGTAGTTACTAAGGTAAGTAAGCTATAGCTAGAAGACTATCTAATATCTAGGCTAGTATATATATAGAGATTAGCAAATCCTTAAAATATTACCCTAATTACTAAAAGAGGAGAGCTTAATATATAGATATTATAAGGACCTATAGCTATCTAAAGGGACTACGTTTTACTAAGATATTATTAGATATATAGAGAGTAGGTAAGTAGTACCTTATTAAGGTAAGAGATCTACTAATAGGATAGCCTAAAGCTTACTAGCTTAAGAGAGCAACTTTAGCTAATATCGCTAAGTTTATCTAAGAAGAGATCGTTTACTACTATAGACTATATAGCGAACTTATTATTAATAGAGGACTAGAGAATAAGGATACTATTATTAAATTTAATAAGAAATATAGTATAAAAAGGAAAGTAATATCTACTTATAACCTAAGGGCTAATAGTATAGTTAAGACTAGTTATTAGCTAATTACTTATATATTATTAATATAGACTAGAGGATAGAGAGATATTAACTCTTAGCTATACCTTCCTACTACCCTATTTATAAACTAATTAAGTATTTATACTTTAACTAGCTTTAGCTCTTTCTCCTTACTATATAGGTTTAAGCTTATTACTCTTATTAAGACCCTAACGCTAACCTAGAGGGTTCTTAATTAGGATTTAGTAAAGATAAAAGAAGAGGAGGTTTAAATATATTAATAAGCCTTCTTATAACTTAATAAGGATAGAAAATAAGTTAAAAAGATAATTAATAGTTAATATAAGAAGACTATAGAATATTATAATAGTTAATATAAGAGGACTATAAGGAAAGAGAGGCTAGAGATAGGTAATTTAATACTAGTATTTAATATTAAGAGCTCTATTAATAAGTTATTTATTAAAAAGCTTAATTACTAATAGCAAGGCCCCTTCTATATCCTTTTATAAGCTCTAAAAGCTTAATTATATTAATTAGTAATAGTAGTAGGTAATAAGGTTATTAGAAAGATATTTAGTAGAAATTAACTTTATAAATTTATTTAAGCTCTTAAAAGGTATTAGGAACTAAGTAATTTAGATATTTATAGATCTAATTTAGAAAGAAACCTAATAAAAGTCTTCTTAGCGCTAGGGAATAAAGAGTATAATAATTATATACCTAAGGAAGAGGAGGAGGAACTTATAGTACCTAGGGAAAATAATTAAGAAGAAAAAGAGGATTTATTATACTTAATAATATAATTAAAATAATATTTAAAGGATTTAGAAAAAGTAATTAAAGCTTTAAAAGCTAGATAATAACTAATTATTAAGATTCTTAAAATAATAAAGGAGAAAGAAAAGGAGTATATTAAGATAGAAGATCTAGGGGATATATAAGATTCCCTTTATTATAACTTATTTTAATTAATAATTTATAAACCTATTTTAATTTTCTCTTCCTTTTATTTCTTAATTTAAAAGTTTAAGATTCTAGGGATAATATTTCTAAACTTTAGGGATAAGAGTAAGAGATAGTATTAGTAACTCCCTACTTATTTAAAGTATACCCCTTATTATTATTTAATATAATAATAGCTTAGATAACTTTAATATCTATTAGTAACTATAATAAAATAATTAAACCTAGGAAAGTATAAGATCCTTAACCTCCTAGTAATAATACTAAAGCTACCCCTCCTTATTAAATAAATATAAGATTAATAACTTAAAGATAAGAGAGAAGAAGAGAAAGGGAGAGAGGGTATTTAAATCGTAATTACTAGCCCCTAGTAAGGATATTAGTAGACTTTTCTTACCCCCCTCCTTTTTCCTAGAAAGGATTATTACTAATATTAGATTACTTTTTACTAAAGAGAAAGAGAAGGATACTTATAAAAAGGATTATATTAATTTCTATACCTAAATACGCTTTAACTTTAGCTTTATAGACCTATTTATATAATATTCGCTTTAATTTCTTATTAAAACCTAACTAGCTTCTTATTCTCTTTTCCTTTTTACTCCCCTTATATAATATATAAATATATCTAGAAACCCTATTTTCTTACCTTAATTTATAATATAAAGCCCTAAGTAATCTGCGATTTCTATAAGGTTAAACCCTAGAGGTAGCTCTATTATAAAATAGTAATAGGAGTATATAAACCTAGCTTTAGGATAATATTCCTAGACTTATTAATAGTATTTATTATAAAGGAGCGAGAAGTCGAACTTAGCTATAGGTATAACTATAATATCTATTAGAATTTAGGACTATAAGATCTCCTTAATACTATTAAATTCTCTACTCCTCCTTACTTTATTATTATACTTAATTCTATACTTATAGCGCTTATAGATACTTAGACTATTATATAAGTAACTCTCTTAAGTTTTATATAAGAAGTAGGTAGTATAAGGAGTACTTAGTATAGAGATATACTTAAAGTATAGTTTATAAATATAAATACCTAATATAAGGTTCTTAGTAGTATAAGCCCGCTCTTTATAGTAAATATAGAGTATTATATTATAACTACCTTGGGATTAAATAAATAAGCTATATATAGCTACTATATATTAAAAAGCTTTTATCTCCTATAAGCTAGCGAGGAAAGTAGTAGAGGTATAGATAAAGACTTAATAGCGGAATTCCCTAGACCCCTTAGTTACCCTAAATATTTATTTAAAGTCTTATTTACTAAGATAAGCCTTCTAGAAAGCTAGCCTTATTACCTTAGTAGTCTTATTAGAAAATATTTATAATATAAAGGCTACTTCTAAGTATTTCTTACTAGGGATATTAAGTTAAAGCTAAATAAGGCTTATAGCTACTTAAGAATTATAATTCTTAGCTAGAGGGTATAGGGATATTAAAAAGAAGGGAAGGAATACTTAAAGTTAGTTATTAGGGTATTAGATAAAAAGAGGTATATTATTTTTCTTTATTTTAAGTATAGGGATATTAGGACTAAGGACCTAAAGGGTTATTACTAATAGGAGATAATAAGGGCGAGGTTAATTAGTATTTTTAATACCTAAGATAAGGAAGTTATAATTAGCTATAATAAGAAGATATAATTTATAGATATAAAAAAGAAAGTATAAAAGGGTTAAATAAAGATTAAAATAGCTAGGTAAAAGTAGTTATTATAAGAGGAGAAGTTAATAATAGAGAATAGAGGAGGATATTTATTTAATTTATAACTAAGCTACTCGTTTTAATAGCTACTACTAACTATTATTTCCTTTATTCTTTCCCTATATATAACTACTTTAATTTATTATTCTATTTATTATAGGCTTTTATCCTAAGTTTATTTTACTTTATTAAAGCTAAGGAGGGTAAGGGAGGAGAGTTAATTATTCCTTCTATAAGCTACTAATAAATTATTATATTATTAAAGTAATTAATAGATATAAAAATATACTTCTTACCCCTTAAACCCTCTAGTTTCTCTCTCCCTTATATATATATTATTTATTTTTAAGCTTAATTTATCTACTAATTATATAATATTAACTATTATACTATAGCTCCTCTCTTTCTTTAAATATTACTTCTATTTAGCTTTTTAATTTATAAATTACTTATACTTTCCCCTTATTAACCTTTCTCTTAATATATTATAATAGAGAAAGTTATTTTTTATAATAATAAAGCGTTAGATATATAGATCTAGGAGTTAAGATCTTTAAACCTTCCTATCCTTAAAATTAGACTTTTTATAAAGCTTATACTTAATAAACTAAGTATAAATAGGTTTTAAATATAGGGATAAAATAATAGAGATATCCTAGGCTTTAGACCTCCTAATAAGCTTAGTTACTAGCTTTAGCTAATTAAATATAATATATACTCTTTACTTAGGAAGGATAATATCCCTAGTTAGATAGACTATTTTAATATAATATTAAAATATATCCTTATTAAGTATTAGAATAAGACCTTAGAAGTAGTAGAGAAAATAATTCGCCCTTTATACTTATAGTAAGTTATAGCTAGTATATTTAATACTATTAGTATACTTAAATTAGTACCTCTAATATATACTAAGGATATCTTAGTAGTTACTTATTACCTTATAAGGCCTACTAAGCCTAGCTAACTACTCTATTATAAGATAGTTAGGGCCTCTGGCCACTGCATAGTGATTTTACCTGCTCAAGTGCAACAGACCTTCTAACTCCGCGCCTCCTAATAATACATAGCCTTCGGTTACGTGATTATAACTTTCCTAACTATAGCCGTACTTATACGTGCCCGTTATACTAGATAGCCTCACGATCTTTAACTTTATATCGATAATAACGTGGTTTTTAATTATTTAATAGATTATGAAACTATCGACTTTTCCTCTTGCGCACTACCCGCGCTACTATTAAATACCGCCTCTATTACTACTTCGTCCGCTAGAAGTCGTTACTATCTTTACTATGCTATTATTAGTAACGCTCTCTCTATATTAAAGTAGTTAGCATAAGCTATACTTACTAACATTCCCCTAAGGGGCCTAGGCTGCCTCTGCCTTAATAGTACGGAGGACCTGCTTAAAGAAGGGCTACTCTATAAGGTATATAACGACCTACCTAGCTTCTATTACTAAGTCTACTTACTTAGCTATAATATAATAATAAGTATCCCCTCTAGGGGTATTAATAAGAGCCCTCTTAAGGGCTATACTAATAATATACTCTCTATATATAATAGAGTAGTTAAAAAAAGGAGCGGGTTTTATTAATTATATTAATACTAAACTCTCTAGCGAGCTCTTATATATTATTAGTATTAAAAGGCATACCTCGCGCGGGTTTAGTATTTTTATATATAGGGTCTAGTACTAATATAGTTAAGGGATAAGGAAGAGGGAGAGATATAAAGCCCTACTTATAGTAGAGCTTCTTATACTTCTAGCTATAAGAACCTCTTAGGAAAGACCTCTTTAGTTAAAGAGTTACCTCTTATATAATAATATTTATAGTACCTTACTAGAAGGTTAACCTTTTAGGTTAAGGAGTTATCTTATATAGTAGCTTTTATAGCACCTTTAGCACCTTACTCGAAGGTCGACCTTTTAGGTTAAGGAGTTACCTTATATAGTAGCTTTTCTAGGCCACGAGAGCCTTAGTAGCCCGTTTAGCTCTGATATAATTAGCCCTAGTATAGCGCGCGTCCGACTCTATAATATTTAGAGGGTTTGCTTATAAGTAGTAGGAACGTATAGGGTTCCTATATTATTTTCCTTAACTAGTAGAGGGTATAGATTAAAATACCTATATAGTATTTCCCGAATTATGCCTACGAACTGGGTAAATTTGTTATAGTCTTTTTGCAAAGGGGCTGCGGCGTAATTCCGAGCTCAATAAGATAGTTAGAGGTATAGAAGATAATTTGGAAGATAGAGATATAAGGGATATTATAATTACTTAAATTAAAGCTAAGTCCCCTAATATACTTCTTATTTATTTATAAGCGCCGAAGCCTACTAAAGTAGTTATTATAAGTCTATTAATTAACTTATAAGATAGGAGAAACTAAGTTTATAATAATTAGTAGTTAAAGAGAGGAGCTAAAGGATAACTATAAACTTTAATACTTATTACTAGGAGCTTTCTACTAAGATATAAAGCTAAGGAAGTTTTAATAAAATAGCTATACCTAATAGAACTTTGATATATAGACCCTTTACTATAAGCCTCTAGTTTCTACTTTATTAATTAGCTTAGGTTTTTTATATAAATTAGAAGCCTAGTATCTCTAAAGTAGCCTATTAAGATAAGGTATTAAGCTTAGATTAATTATTTATTAATAGCTTTTACTAATAAAATACCTCCTAAAAGATACTAAACCTAACTAAAAGTAAATAAACTTCTATATAATTAATACTTTAAATTAAGAGATAAAGATATTAGGAAAAGGATAGCTTAAGAGGATATAAAATATTAAATAGCTAAGTATACCTCTTAATTTATAAACCTAGAGGTTTCCTCTCTAGATAGGATAGATATTAACCTATTAGTACTTAAGAATATTAATTTATAAACTAGTCTAATAGTTCCTACTATTTTAGAAGAGTTAAATAGAGAGGAAGGATTATTAAAAGAACTAAATATCTAAAATATAAAAAGAAGGAATAACTATAAAAAGTAGAAGAGGGATTATAACTTATAGTAGCTAGCTAATTTTATAAAGTATCTTAACTACCCTAGGTTTATAAAACTATTTCTATTACCTTACTTAGCCCTTATTATCTTAAGAGATATTCTATTTAACTCTATTAATACCTTAGTAGTATTTAATATTATAAGACCTAAAGGGAACCTTATATTAAATAAAGATAAGCTTATACTAGTAGTTCCTTAGTATATATAATAAAACTAAGAATCTATAAATTACTTAATAGCTTAGTATAGAAGAGGGTTATTTATTATAACTTTAGCTTAAGTAGAATATTTATTAAATCTTTATAATATATAAGGGAAGCTAATAAGATAAGAGGAGTTAGATAATTTAGAGGTTATAGCCCTTTTTATATTTATACTTAAGGGCTACCCTCGTAATATTTATACCCTAATCTATAAACTAGCTTAGTAACCTAAGAAAGAAATTAATAAAGCTTCTATAGAGCTTAAAAGGGTAGAAGCGAAGAATCTTTAGGATATTACTAGGGCTTTCTTTTTATTAAATTATAGTAATTCTTACTAGGCTATAATCTTTATAAACTAGTTAACTAGCTATTACTTCTATTATAACTCTATATAAGACTAGAATAGTAATTAGCGCTTTATTAAGGCTATATAGGACCTTAATATATAGTATTATAAGATAGGAGCCCCTTAATAACTCTAAAAGCTCTTATTAATTAATACTTATATAGTTAACTTAGTTTAGTAGAGGGATAGATTAATATATAGCCTCTAGTATATTAAATAAGCTAGAGCTCTAATTTAAGAAGGATTACTATCTCTATATTTTAATAATATAACCTTAAGTAATAATATATTATTCTCTAACTCTAAAATCCCCTTAGTTACTTAATATATATCTATAATTACTATAGAGTTCTATAACTTAACTATTAATAGTAATATAGCTTTATAAGATACCCTATTAAGCTAAGAAGACTTTAAGAAAGTACCTTTCTTTCTTTTATACCCTCCTACTCCTTTACTCATAGATAGTAATATAATAAACTTTAGAAATAATAATAATATTATACTATCTCTTATAATAGATATTCCTTAACCTATTTATAAATTATTAGTATTATCTAGGTCTACTTTATTTAAGATACTAGATAATAAGCTTAAATACCTTAGATATTAGCTTTAGTTATAAGTCTTATAAATACTAAGTTATAGTATAACTATTAAGCTACGCTTAAGAACTATACTTATAAATATATTATTATATCTTAAGAGGCCTAGTCTTTTAAATAAGTATAACCATAACTATATAGATTATATCTAGTAGAGAGTTAACTAGTAGGATTAGGTCGAGTAGAATACGCTTAAGGGAGTATATTATTATAACTTCTCACGCTTAGTATAATAAGGTAAGTAGTTTTAGCTATACTAAGGATTAGAGTAGGATAAGAAGTATAATAAAGAGGAAGAGGTAGTAAAGCTATTATTAAGATATAACCTATAGTAGAAAATAGTTAAACCTAAGGGACCTTCTTAATAATAAGATCGCTTATTTAGAAGATATTATTAATAGATTAGATCTATAAATAGAGTTTATTTACTATTTTTATAAAGTAGTTTTATTTATTTTTTAAGACTCTTTTTTATAATATTATAAAAAGTCTTAAGGGGATAATTAGAATAGGATAAGATAGACTTAGCTATATAGCTTTTAGAAAACTCCCTTAGCGTATAGACCTCTTATAAGAAGACTATAAAGTAGAGTATAGAGGAGAGGAGCGTAGCGGACTTTAGTATAATATATATATTATTATAATTAGTACTTTAATAATCCTATACCTCGTTTTTTAGTATTCTCTTAGCAAATCCGCGCCTAATTTAAATAATCTCTTTTAATTAGATCTGCAAATTATTCTATATATCTTTTAAGCCTACTCTTAATATTCTTACCTATTTATAGGTAGAGCTATATTATTTGTTGTCTTTCTAGTTCCTATCAGTTCTAGCCCTTTCTAATACCTATATTTAGTATTCTAGCCCTTCCTAGTTTAGGCCTATAGCTATACTCTTATACTTACTTACTAGTAATATAGCTATTATAATACGCTATATAGTTAATAATCTTATTAATATATATTTACTAGAAGTATTGCTACCCTTATATTATATCCTAATAGATTAGTATAAGTAAGTCCTCTAAGGTTAAGTAGGAGAAAATTAGCGGTTTAGGGTAGATCTTTATAGTAGATTATATTCTTTTACTCCTATGGAGCGACATTAGTCTCCCTAGCTAATAAGCTATAAATTAATTGAAAATTAGGTACTAGCCCTCTTATACTTATTTAGAGTATCCCTTATTTATTATAATTATTCTCTATATATCTTTTCGATTATAGAGAAAATAGAACTATTTAAGCTTCTTATAGTTAAGAACCTTTATAAGACTATTAGCTAGTATATTATTTATTAATATATATACTATATTAAATAATTCTCTACTATATTCTTATTATAGCTATATATTCTAAATATTAATATACTATAGCTTAGTTAAGATTTATTCCTTTTTACTTACTATAAGGCGAATTATCTATTAGTTATTATAATAAATCTTCTAGATATTACTAAGTTTAAGAGTAATATCCCCAAATAGCCTCTAAAGAGTAATAGTCTCCTTAGCTATATACTTAAGGCTTAGAAGCTCTACTTCTATTATTAATATTATAACTATAGCCTATTAAGTAGCCTTCTATTAAATTAGTCCTCTAAAAAGCGAGATTATATACCCCTAAGATAATTTCTATATCTCCTTATTATTTATAAATAAAGCGTTACTTATAATTAGTAATACCTATCTAACTCCTAAGTTACTAAAGTATATTATAAAGTAATAAGTATAATATAGGTATTAGATAACCTAGTTAGTAATAGTATAGTAATAAGGAGCGGGACTTATTAGGAATTTTAAGAGTAGGGAATATATAAAAGTAATATTAAGTTAAATTATAATAGTAATATAGAGTGTAAAGCTAGTTTTCTCTTGGAAACCTTTTACTTATAATAGTATTACTATTATTTTACTCTTTAGAAGTAGTAGGTTTAGAAAGGGGGTTATTAGTACTCTTAAGTTAAGTAAATTAAACTTCTTTATAACCCTCTTAATATATTAGTTATATAAAAAGTATTTTTTATATAGCTTAGTTATAAATAACCCTAATTCTAAGATAGTATTTAACTAGGCCTTATTCCCTAAGCTTATATACTTTTTCAAGCTAGTAATTACCTTCTATATTACTTTATTATAGTTCTTATAAAAGAGAATAAAGACGTTATCTATATAGAAGATAATAAGAACCTCTTTATTAGTTAACTAGAAGAGATATAGGTCTTTACTTATAAGTATAAGGCCTAGGTATTAAAAGGTTAAGGAGAACTCCTTATATTAGAGTAATAGTATATCCCTTAGCCTATAGAGCGTATAGCGTAGTTTAATATACTCTCTAAGCTATTTAAAGCTATCTAGTAGTCTATAAATAATAGGGTTTTTATTTAAGTCCTAGGAGGTATTTAGGAATATATTAATAATACTAAACTATTTACTTTAAGGTTAAATTATAGTAATTACTATTACTACCCTAAAGGTATAAGTAGCAAGGGTTACTATATAAGTCTATTTAAGAGGCGACTTCTCTTACTAATGTAACGCTTCGGGTGGTATGCCGCAGCAATACAATAACTAATTGCGCTATGCGCAAAAGATCCGCTATTCCGCGCACTTCGTGCCGGAATACACTATATATATACTTATATAGGCTAGCTATACTAGTCTCCTATATTACCCCCTACTCTAAGTACTTAGTCCCTTAAGCGTATTAGAGATAAGTAAATTTAGACCCCGAGGTCTATATAACTAACGTCGCTATATATATACCCTCTAAGCCTAACCTAGGACTACGCTAGTATATAGCCTAAGTATACTATACGCTACTTATCTACTATTATTACGCTATAGTAAGTACCTACGTAGTAGGTACCTAGTAGGATTCAAACTACTAACCTCTATATAGCTAAAAGGGCTAAGTCTAGAAGACCTACGAAGTATATAGAAAATTATAACGCTTCGGGTAGTATGCTATAGCGATATAATAACTAATTACGCTATATATAAAAGGTCTGCTATTCCGTGCACTTCGTGCCGGAATGCACTATATATGCGCTTATATAGGCTAGCCGCACCAGTCTCTTATAACTAATCGCCCTAAATATAAATCCTTACCTTATATTAATCGAGGATATTATACTTATTAAAAGTAAGTACCTATTTTAAAGGGATTAGTCTCTTTATTATTAACTCTTAATTAATAACGCGCTATATATCTATTTACTATAATTTGTTTATCTTAACCTTAGCTACTTCTTTAACGTAAGTTTAGAGCGTTTATAGGAGGTTTAAAATTTCTTTTTATAAGCGAGGTAGCTTAGTAAGGTTACTAATAAGAAGATATTTATAAATTATTATAGTTATATAAATAGGCCTTATATTATAAATAGTAGTATGGCCTCTGGCCACTACATAGTGATTTTACCTGCTTAAGTGCAATAGACCTTCTAACTCCGCGCCTCCTAATAATATATAGCCTTCGGTCACGTGATCGTAACTTTCCTAACTATAGCTATACTTATATATATCTATTAATAGCCTTACGATCTTTAACTTTATATTAATAATAACGTGGTTTTTAATTATTTAAACTATAAAACTATCGACTTATCCTCTCGCGCACTACCCGCGCTACTAATACCGCCTCTATTACCGCTTCGTCTACTAGCTATGCTATTATTAGCAACGCTCTCTCTATATTAAAGTACTTAGCATAAGCTATACTTACTAATATTGAAGCCCTAATAGGCCTAGGCTACCTAGGCTACCTCTGCCTTAGTAATATAGAGGACCTACTTAAAGAAGGGCTACTCTATAAGGTATATAATAACCTACTAAACTTCTATTTTTAAGTTTACTTACTTAGCTCTAATACTATTACGCTTTATAAAGTCCCCTATAGGGGTATTAAGGTAAGCCCTCTTAAGGGCTATACTAATAATATACTCTCTATATATAGCGGAGTAGTTAATAAAGGAGCGGGTTTTATTAATTTTATTAAGGCTAAACTCTCTAGTAACCCCCTTTATATTATTTATACTAAAGAGCGTGCCTTACTCAGGCTTAGTATATTTATATATAGGGTCTAGTATTAATATAGTTAAGGATTTATTATAGGTTATAGGGATAAGGATAAGGAAAAGGGAGAGATATAAGGCCCTGCCTATAATAGAGCTTCTTATACTTCTAGCTATTAGAACCTCTTAGGAAAGACCTCTTTAGTTAAGGAGTTACCTCTTATATAGTAGCATTTACTTTTAGTACCTTACTAAAAGGTCGACCTTTTAGGTTAAGGAGTTATCTTATATAGTAGCTTTTCTAGGCCATAAGAGCCTTAGTAGCCTGTTTAGCTCTAATATAATTAGCCCTAGTATAGCGCGCGTCCGACCTTATAATATTTAAAGGGTTTGCTTATAAGTAATAGGAACGTATAGGGTTTCTATATTATTTTCCTTAATTAGTAGAGGGTATAGGTTAAAATACCTATATAGTATTTCCCGAATTATACTTACGAACTAGGTGAATTTGTTATAGTCTTTTTGCGAAGGGGCTGCGGCGTAATTCCGAACTTAATAAATAGTAGTATAAATATAGCTATAAAATATATAATACCCTATACTAGCTTTTAAGAAGGCTTTTTACTAATTAAGTATAAAGGCCTTAAAGAAGCTAAATACCTACTCCTACTCTATATAATATTATAATAAAGACTAGTAACTAGAGCGGGGTTTACTCTCTATTATTCCTAGTTATAAGTTACTAGGTAGTAGATTATATAGTTATTAGCTTTAATAAGTTTAGCTATAATCCTCCTAGTTATATACCTAGTTAGACCTCTATTTAGTATTAGCCCTTTCCTCGCTATTTTAATATAGCTATATTAATAAATTTAAGAGCTTCTTATTTAAAGGTTTATTCTTATTATACTTACTTACTTTAGAAATTTCTTATAAAATAAGGAGTAGTTTAATTATAATATAATCCTTAATCTATTCCCCTTTAGAATTAACTTCTCTAATAGCTTTATCTACATAGTTTTTTTCTAATATATATATCATATTTATTACTCTATTTATTAGAGCTAGGCTTTTATCTAGCTCTAGTATAGGATTAGGGGGGCCTCTAGCCACTGCATAGTGATTTTACCTGCTTAAGTGCAACAGACCTTCTAACTCCGCGCCTCCTAATAATATATAGCCTTTAGTTATATAATTATAACTCTCCTAACTATAGCTGCACTTATACGTGCCCTACTAGATAGCCTTATAATCTTTAACTTTATATTAATAATAACGTGGTTTTTAATTATTTAATAGACTATAAAACTATTGACTTTTCCTCTCGCGCACTACCCGCGCTGCTAATACCGCCTCTATTACCGCTTCGTCCGCTAGAATAGCTATGCCGTTATTAGCAACGCTCTCTCTATATTAAAGCAGTTAGCATAAGCTATACTTACTAACCCCTAATAGGCCTAGGCTGCCTAGGCTACCTCTACCTTAGTAATACGGAGGACCTGCTTAAAGAAGGGCTACTCTATAGGGTATATAACGACCTACTAAACTTCTACTACTAAGTTTACTTACTTAGCTCTAATATTATTACGCTTTATAAAGTC
>JAVHLU010003101.1:0-13331 GCA_036785755.1 Colletotrichum ledebouriae
TATAGCCCTAAAGGAGGAGATATCTACCTTATAGTTAATACTAGTAATATAGGATAGGGCGGAGTCCTAGGATAATTTATTAATAACTAGCGCGTAGTCTCTTACTTTAAGAGTAATACTTAGTTAGAACTAGAGCTATTATATAATACTAAGAAGAAGGAATTATATAGTATTCTAAAGGTTTTAAAGAGGGTATATAACTATTTATATAGATTATACTTTATCCTAGAGATAGATACTTAGACGTTAGTTATATAGCTTAATAAAGTAACTATAGACCTCCTAGGAGCCCTTATTATTCGCTAGATTATATAGATTTGAATATTTAACTTTAAGGTATAATATATTTATAATACTTAGAATATAATAATAGATAGCTTATAATAAAAACCCTAGGGACCTTTTAATACTATCAATAAGGAAGCTAAGGGGGAGATTAACTCTTAGATAAATTTATAGATATTCTTTATAAATATAGAAGCTAGTTCCTTCTTTAATTAAGCTTAACGCTATAATAATAAGTAATATATATAGGAGGTCCTAGTACGAAATATAGAAGTTATTAGTAATATAATAAATATCCTAGATATACTTCTTTATAATTTATAGACCTATTTACTATATTCTTAATAAATTACTTACTATTTAATAATATAGAGATGCCCTCTAGAAATTTAACTAATAAGGTATTATAACTTTAAGATTAGAGCGTTAGATTATTATATTTAGAACTACCTACTTTTTACTAGACTAATAAACCAAAGGCTAAGATTATAATAAGTTATTAATAATCCTAAGTAGTAGAAGAAGGTAATTATAAAGGCTTATAAAGAGAGTAGTGGGATAGGATAGGATAGACTTAGCTGCGCAACTTTTAGAAAACTCCCTTAGCGCACGGACCCGTTATAAGAAGACTATAGAGTAGAGCGTAGAAGAGAGGAGCGTAGCGGATAGAAGGGGAGTATTATTATTATTACTATTAGTACCTTAATAACCTTATACCTCGTTTCTTAGTATTTTCTTAGCAAATCTACGCTTAATTTAGATAATCTCTTTTAATTAGATCTATAAATTATTCTATATATCCTTTAAGCCTATTCTTAATACTCTTACTTATTTATAAGTAGAGCTATATTATTTATTATCTTTCTAGTTCCCTTTAGTTCTAGCCCTTTCTAATAGTACTTAGAGGCGGATTCTTTTGCTCTTTTTAATAGCTTTTATAGGCTTCTTAGAGAGTTAGGTGCCTTCGCTACGTCTATACGTCCCCGTTATTAATATATATATATATATATATAATTAATCCACTTTGAATATAATAATAACTTAAGAAATTTATAAGTAACGAATAATAATAATATAAATAATAATAAAAACGTAGTTTAAAGAGAGGAAGATATTCATAGACCTACCTTAGTTCCGAGGGAATAGTAATAGTATAAGAGTATAGCTATAGGCCTAAACCAGGAAAGGCTAGAATACTAGAACGTAGGTATGCGTAGTTATATTGAACTATTGCTTAACCTTCTAAGTCTCTAGCTTATAGAGTTTTCTTAAGGGGATATATATTTACTACTAATTTGCTAATATTTTGCTAATAGCGTTAGCTCTATATCCTATACCCGCTATTATTCCTTATAATTACCCCCCCCTCTAAAGCGTTAGTCCCTAAGGCGTACTAGTAGGGTAATACGGCTCTATGTTATTACGGATATTATTACTAACTATAGGGCGGCCCCTCTACGCCTTTATTATATTATTTGCTCTTACCCTCTACGCTAGATCTAGGTAGTTATAATAAATAACATATTTTCGTTTTCCTAGCGCGTTATAAGTATTCTTAAATTTCGATTATTACTATTATTTTTTAATTAGTTACTAATAGTTATATAACTATTTAGCGGTATATAACTAGTAATTATTTTACCTTATTACCTAGCGACTTAAAATATAAAAGGGTATCTTCTTTTTAAGGTCTCTAACCTAGTTAGAATTTCTCCTCTTTATAATCTTTTTTAGTCTAGCTACCTCTCCTATTTTAATACCTATTTTATAAGCTTTTATTATAATTATTAAGTTATTTCCCTTCTCTCTTCTAATCTCGCTTATATCCCTCTCTAGTATCTTACTAATAGCTCTCTATAATATCTTATATTATACGTATAGGTATAGTTCTTATAAAATACCTCTATAATCCCGAGATCCTTTCTAGCGATCTTACTAGTAATACTAATAGTAGCTATCCTTACCTTAGCTATCTTTATAAAATATATTAGGATATTATCTACTTTCGCTATATATATAGTAAGTATATATAGAAGTACGTCTATTATAGCTTTAATAAGAAGAAATACGCTACTATAAGTCTCTATTAATTTACTAATAGGTTGCTATATATTAATATTTCCTAGGTCCCCTAGGAGCTTTAGGGCGTAGCCTAGATTACTTAGAATATATTCTACTAGATCTAGATCTAGGAGTGTAATAGTATCCTAACCCCTCTTTATTATTATTATATTCTAGCTATGCTTAGTAACTATTTAGTAGTATAGAAGTATATTACTAAGCTTATCCGCGATCCTATTACTAGTAATAGTAGCTATAATATAGAGTAGCTTTAGCTTTAGGAGCTCGCCTCTATCTATAAGCACCTCGTGCTTAATATCCTAGTTTATATAGGCTATTGCTTGCTATTCCCTTGCTAATTATATCCTACTAACTACTAGTTTTTAGGTTAGTACTTTTTATAATAATATTAATATTCTTTAGCGCTTAAACGCCGCCTAGCTAGTATATATTTATAATAATAGTCCTATTAATTACTTCTATAATAAGATTAACTACTTACTTAATAACCTTTTAATAAAACTAGTCCCTAAGCGTACTTATAAGCGCGATATCGCCCTTTTCCCTAGGTTTTATAAGGAGCTTTAGGAAAATCTCGCTAAGTATACTACTAATAATATCCCCTCTTACTTTATTATTATTACTAGTACTCGCCCTATCTCTCGCGCCTCTTACCTTAATACTCCTACTAAGTATAGCTAAAGTAGTAGCGAAGAGTTAGTAAAGAAGACTAAGAGAGCTAAGGTTATTATTACTATCTCTAATAGTAATAGTTCTAGTAGCGAGTTAGGTAATAGCGCTAGTAGTAAGTTAGCTAGTAGCGCTAGTAGCAAGTTAGCTAGTAGTTAGCCTATAGGTAGCAATAGTAGGGATACTAATAGCGCTAGTTTAGTAACTAGTTACTATAGTAGTCGTAGTAGTACTACTCGTAGTTATAGCGGTTATAGTAGTTACCCCCGTAGCTATCCTAAGAAGTTAATAACTAATTAGATAGTTAGCTCTTTTCCCCTTTTATAGGATAATACCCCTTTTTATTATAGCTTTAGTAATAATTTACTACTTAATTTAATTAACATTTTACTTCTAAACTAAGTTCTATTTTATAGTCTTATGGTCTATAATTACTAACCTATTATAGTAGTTTTAGCAGCTAGTTATCCTACTTCTTATAAGCCTTTTTATATTATCTATTAAACTTATAAACAGCCTCGTGTGCGTTCGCTAAGTTCTCTATAGGTTCCTATATATTATATTCTATAGGCTAACCTACTTATTTAACTAAATATTATATATTATTACTAACGCCTTATTATATAATAATCTCTTTAACCTCTTATTCCTCTAGCTCGTTCTTAAGCTCTAGGTATATAAGCAAGCTTTTACTACTTACTTAGTAATTATCCTATAGTTTTAGTAAGGTAACTAAGAATATATTATATATCCTTTAGTACTATAGTAGTAGATAAACTCTATAAGCTTATATACTAATTAGTTCTATAATAGCTACCTATATAAACCTAGGCGCTAGTTTTTTATTCTTAAACTAGAAGTTCTTTATTAATAGCCTAATAACTTATCCCTAATAGTAGGTCTATTCCTTATACCTTATATTATAATACTTAGCTTATACCTTAATAGCTTTCTATTACTATTCCTAGGCCTTCCTATAAAGCCTTAAGATATATTCGATTTACTCCCTTACGCCCTATACTATAACCCTATTCGTAGGGGTTATATATTCTATATAACGTAGGTAGTAGCTATATAGGGCCTCTATTAGCGAGTAGCTAGTAGTGCTATAGCGACTATTATTATATATAAACTCGGCCTTAGGTAACTTAACGGCCTATTCTTATAGCGAGTTACTAGTATATACTTATAGGTACTTTTCTAATATCTAGTATATCCTTTTAGACTACCTATTAGTCTAGGGGTAATATATAGTAGAGAGGCAGCGCTTAATAGCCCTCTCTGTTATAAATTCCTCTTAAAATTAGCTAATAAGGAGCTTATCTTAGTTACTAATAATACCCTCTAGGGTACTAAAATAGTACTCTACCTCTTTATAGATAATCTATACTAACTTAGTAGCTATTAGCCGCTTTGTTATTAGGATAAATATAGCGAACTTAGTTATCTAGTATATAATAACGAGAACTGCGTTATACTCCCTGCTTTTATACTAATAGCTTAGCGGTAGTCTAGTAATAAAGTCTATACTAATTTCCTAAAATAGGTACGCTAGTAGGGGTAGTAGGTATAACTTTCTATAGGGCTTATACCTCGGAACCCGGATCCCTTAGTATATATAGCACCCTATAATATAATTATATATATCTATAGCTAAGTTTAGCTAGTAGAACTTCCTTGAGATTAACTTAGTAGTCTTATTTACCCCTATATAACCCGCCCTGCGGTTATTATAGTATTAGCAAAGGATTTTAAGTCTTAGGGACCTCTCCTAGGGTATCTCTAACCTTCCCTTATAGAACAAGGTTTTATAGCTATTAATTATATAGCCCCTATAATCGCTAGCTAGTCCGCGTGCCCTCTCTAATTAGGTCTAGTAGTATAACTTATTAGCCTATAGTCTATAGATAAGACTTTCTATTACTTCGGAGGGTTACTAATTATATGCTATTTTACTTATTATAAGCTTCCTTATAACTTAGCATAGGATATACTACTACGCTATAATAACCCTAGCTCTAAGCAAGTCCTCTAGGTTAGCGACCTCTCGCTAAGCGTTCTCTATATCTTCCCTTGCTCTTTAGCGTTAGGTTATTATAGCTACTATAGTTATAGTAATATTAGCATGCTATAGAGCGCTATACTAACTAGAGACTAAGGCGTCTCCGCCCCTAGAGCTATTTATCTAGAAGGGGTATTATTTTATACTAGCCCTTATAGTATTAATAAATACTCTTAAGGTCTCTATATTACTTTATAAAGTAGTAATACTTATCTAGAGGTTTATTAGTAAGTTACTAATAAACCCTAGCTTCCTCGCTAGGGTTAGGAGTATATTATTATATTTTACCTCCCTCTCTATATAGTCTAGCCTCTTAGATAGCTTATTTACTAGGTTTATAACCCCTAACTTATGCTCTAGGTTAAAGTTAAACGCTAAGAGTTTATATACCTATCTAGCAAGCCTTCCCCGAAGGTCCCGCGCTAATATATTAATAACTCCCTTTAGCGCCTAGTAGTCTATTAGGATTATAAACTTTTTTAATATATCTTAAAGGTAATAAGCCTAGTAGTCTAGGCTTTTAATTATAATAAGAAGCTCTTATTAGCTTGCTCCCTAATACTACTTAGTATTACTAAGCTTCTATAAATAGTAGGCGACTAGTCGCTACTAGCTATTAAT
Source organism: Colletotrichum ledebouriae (assembly GCA_036785755.1). Lineage (NCBI taxonomy): Eukaryota > Fungi > Ascomycota > Sordariomycetes > Glomerellales > Glomerellaceae > Colletotrichum > Colletotrichum ledebouriae. The sequence continues at coordinate 5,720 of JAVHLU010003101.1, forward strand.
ATATTATAATAGGATACTAGATATAGCCTTTATAGAAGCGTCCGTTTTAACCCTTATTTCGCGGGTTAGGTCCTAATATTAGAGAATAGTTACTAAGTAGAAGGTAGCTTAGAGCTACTTAAAGGCCTATTAAGCCTCTTCTAGCTAATAAAATTCACTTCCCTTCTTATTATTCTTATTACCCTTTAGTAGGGATATTATAGGGGCTATAATACCTAAATAGCCTATAATAAACTTATAGTAGAAGTTATAGAATCCTAGGAAGACTTAGATCTCCCTATAGGTCTTAAGTAGCTTCTATTTAGTAATAGCTTAGATATAGGTTTAGTCTATTAATATACCTTTAGGTATAATAATATACCCTAGGAACTCTACTTATTATTAGTAGAACCTATACTTACTAAGCTTAGTATATAGCGCCTACTAGCAAAGCCTATAGAGTACTTAGCAAAGGTCTTTTATATACTACTCTCTTATCTTAGAGTAAACTATAATATTATCTATATAAGTAATATAATAGGTATCTAGTAGCTTAGCGAGCGCTTAGTAAATATATACCTAGAATGTTACTAGGGCGTTTATAAGTCTAAATAATATAATAGTATATTTAAAGTGCTTATAATAAGTCCTAAAAGCTATCTTATAGTAGTCTTCTAGCTTAATATAGATATAGTAGTATATATCTCGAAGGTTAATCTTTAAGATTCATTTCGCTCCCTAAAGCCTATCTAATAGCTTACTAATAAGGGGAAGTAGATATTAGCTCTTTAGTATTACCTTATTAAGGCCTTAATAATCTATATAAAGGTATAAGGATCTATCCTTCTTAGGTATAAAGAGGATAGGGGCGCCTACCTTACTTATTAAGGGTTAAATCCGCCCTATTACTTAGTTATTAGTAATATATTAGTAAAGCTCCTCTAGCTAGTACTTATTTAGTAGGTAGATAGGCTTATATAAAGGTTTCTTCCCTTTAACTAAGTTAATAGCATATTCTACGCCCTCTAGGGCTAGGTATTCCTTTACTAACTACTTATTAAACGTTGTTTATTTACTAAGTAGCTCTAGTAGTAATTCTACTTTGCCCTCTAAGGTATCCTCTTCGCTTAGGGCCTCTATTAGTAGCTTATAGGGGGTAATATTCCCTAAAATATATATAACGTAGGCTTTCTAGCTATTTTTAATAACCTTTTATATAAATACTAATAGCTTAGCGATACTAAGGCGCTTATATCCCTAGATATTTATCTAGGTATTAATTATAATACCCTCCCTTCCTATAGAGTATTATAATAGGAGGAGGTCCCTTGCTCCTTTAGGGCAGGGAGCCCTAGTAAAGAGTTACTATATCTTCCTTAGTTATCCCCTTAAGTTAATAAGGAAGAAGGTTAACTAGTACGTGTTCTAGCTTATTATAGAGGACCTATTAAACCCCTCTAATATAGGGGTGCGCGCTACTATAGGTTATAGTTATAGGGACTTTACTAGTTAATTACTAATAATATTAACTTAGGAATAGGAATCTATATCTACTACTCCTTCTTATTTAGCGATATTCTAGAGAATAATTACCTATCCTTTTATAATATCTCCCCTTAGGAAGGCGTCTAGTTTTACTATAAGTATAGGGGTTACTAGTATAATCCCCTAGCTTATTCGTTTTCTAATAGGTTAAGTTCTTTAACCTCCCTTATAGATTAGATTATATTAACCCTTACTTTCTTAGCAAACGCTTAGTATCCTACTAGTATTTTATTCGCACTTTATTATTTATCTAGGTAGTCTACCCTCTTATACCCTTTTTTCTTATAGCTAAAGTATACTAAGGCGTTAGATATTATAGGTTATATATTAGGGCTAAATATAGGCTAGCTCCTATTAGATCCTTATAATATACTACTAACTAGTTAGTAAGGTATTAGGCTCTAGGTACCTCGCGTGGTTTTATAGCTAGAGCTCTACTAGCCCCCCCTTTAGCTCGCCCTTACTATAGGGGGGATCTTTAGCACGTGCTCTTTACTTATATATTACTTCCTACTTTCGCTCTATAAGGTCTCGCTACCCTATTAGTAATATATCTCCTATAAGCATTCTACTTCTATAGCTATATCCCTTAGTCTCTATATTTTAACTTTCTATTATTTAAGCTCCCTATATAAAAAGGGGGCTAGTTAGAAGTATAATATATAGGCATTAGCCTTGCTATCTTCTATACTAACTATACCTAAGTTCTAATATATTACTAACTATTTAGCGAAGAACTATATTAGTAATTATATCTCCTTCTACCTTATTATATCTAGCTTTTTATAATACCTCTACTCTTAAAGCTCTAGGTTAATATATTATTAGTAAATAAATACTATAAGGTTAGCTTAAGCTAGGTCTCCTTCTAGCCTAGCCCTATAGTATTACTATTAGGTCTATAGGGATAAGCTTATCTTTATAAGCACCTATTAGACCTATTACTCTAGTATACTACTAGCGCGTAGTTAGTATCCGTCTTTAACTACCTAGATCTAGTTACTAACCTAGTCTATAGTAAAGTCCTTACTTATAGTATAGTAGTTATATATAGGGGGTTTCTTATATTCTCTCTATAAGTACTTTATTACTAGGCGGTTAGCGAGTTCTTATAGTAGGGTAGTAGTTTATTCCTTATACTACTACTATTATAGATATATCTACTCTATAAGACTCTCCTACTATCTCTATAGTAGTCCTATTACTTAAGTAAGGACGCCTAAGATACTAGCTTCTTAAGGGGTCTTAGGTAGGGTACCCTATTAGCTACTACTTACTATTTATTTACTAAGCGAGGGTAGGTTTACCTCCTCTAGCGCTATCTAGGACTAGGTCTACCCCCTTAGGATTATCTCTCCTATCTTATTATTACTAGGGTTATCTATCCCCCTAGCGTAGCGTCCGCGCTATATTCTTTATATCTTAGGGCTTAGTAAGCGACCTACGTTATATTAGCTAAGACCCTATTAGTTATATTCTATATACCTAGCCTAGAGTTTATTATAGTTAAACTCCGTTACTAATTTATTAGTATACTATTACTAGTTTATTTTAGATATTCTAACTAGTACTAGTTTCTTAAATCGAGGTAGAAGTAATAGAGTTATAAGAGTATAGTTATAGGCCTAAACTAGGAAAGGCTAGAATACTAGAACGTAGGTATATATAGTTATATTAAACTATTACTTAACCTTCTAAGTCTCTAGCCTATAGAGGTTTCTTAAGGGGATATATATTTACTACTAATTCGCTAATGTTTTGCTAATAGCGTTAGCTCTGCATCCTGCACCCGCTATTGTTCCTTATAAATAGCTATACTTTCTTATAGAATTAAGGTGGGAACGACGTAGACGCTAAAATCCTCCCTTTCTCCTTTATTTATATACTATTAGCAGGTTCTAGTAAGTATATCCCTTTCCTTACCCCCTTATATATTATTAAAACCGCTATTATTTAACTAGCGAGCTATAGCTAATATAGCTAAGATAGCTATATATAATACTAATATAGAGATTAGTAGTCTTACTAAGCTAATAAGTATAGCGAGATTAACTAGATTAGTAATTAGAGACTAATAAACCCCTTTATTATTATAGCCCTAAGTGCTAAGAGCGACGTGCTAACTTTAGAGAGATATTAATATAGAGAAGCTATAAATTCTTCTAAGATAAGAGCGTTATTAGGAAGACCCTTCTATATTAAGTAATAAGACTCGAAGTAGATCTATAATAACCTAGAGTAATAAGATCGAGGTTATTAGACCTTTCCTATATTTATTTAGTTATTTAGTTTATACTATTTCCTTTTTCGTTTTATTTAAAGGAGGTTATAACTACTTACTTTATCTTTCTATTTAGAAGATATTATAATAATAACTTTACTTTATTAATTATAATACTCTATTACTTTAACTATATAATATTAACTTCGATATTTATAGATATATAAGTATTATATCTTCTTCTTCCTTAGCTAACTTAGACGCTAGATCCTCTTCTAATAAGGGGAAATAGCCTAAAGAGAGATTCGCAAGAGCTTTATTTAATAAGATATAACCTTATGCTATAGGGTAGCTAGCCTCTAATAATAATATAGATAGGTCTATAAATCCTACTTCTAGGATAGGAGTAACGCCCTTAAGTACTCTACGTTCCCCTAAAGGAAGGTATACTAATTAGGATATTATAGCCCTTACTAATCTCCTTATAAGACGTCCTATTATTATAATAATAACTCCCTATTTAACTAGAGCGCTTAAGTTTATTAGGATTAATATCTCTAACTTTATTACTAACTATAAGAGCTTTTTAAAGCTTTACTATAAGACTAATAAGGATATAAAGAACGAGGTCTATATATATAGCTCTAGCGACTATTAAGATATAGTAAAATCTTATTTTAGTAAAGCTAAGACCTAGAAGGAAGCTAAGAAGAGATTTATATACTAGTTCGGATTTATAGACCTAAAGTCTTATTAAGATCCTAATAAGAACCTTTAGAACCTAGTTATAAGATCTTATATTAAGAATAATAACCCTTCCTAGGTTATAGTATTAATTACTATTATTTAATAGCTTTAATAGAGAGCTATCTAGTATAGAGACTTAGAACTTATTAATACTAAGCTTATTTATATTACTTATTGCTATTTTTTAGAGAGGGCTATAAGAGCTATAGCTTAAGGTCTTAGCTATTAGCCTACTAAGGTTATTTTAAAGTAGTAGGTTATAGTAGAAGACGCCCTAATTAAATAATTTACTACCTACTAGGAACTTTAATAGTTATCTAGCCTTATTAAGCCTAAGCTAATAATAACGCTTTATATCCCTATAAAGATAATTCTAATAAGGTAGAGGACTAAAGCTAAGGAACCCTCTATAGCCTAGATTACTAGCTTAATTATTAACTCTCTTATAGAGAACTTTAGGACCCTAAATATTAATAAGGCTAATTATAAGATAGATATCTTAACCCTTATTAAGAGAGTTACTAGCTAAGGAGATAATACTTTTAATTTAAATACTATAGAAGTTACTAAACCTTATAAATAATAATTATAGGACTATTCGTAGACTTAAGACTAATAATAGTAATACTTCTACTTATAAGCTAGATATAGGGATTACTAAGGAGGATATTAGTAATACTAGGGATTTAGAAGAGGTAGAGTAAGAGGAAGCTATAGAGGCTTTTAGTAAGATAGATTACTATAGTATATACCTTTCTAGGCTATAGGGGCCTGCTAGTTTTATAGCGCTATTAATTATATTATTATTAGCTATATTAAGTATCTCGAGGCTAGCTAGAATAAGGTCTACTACTATATATCGCCTTATTACTTTATTAGTACCCTAGATATAAGTACTAAGGTTAAGACGGGTATTATTAATAAAGGCTATAACTATAAATTAACTAATAGTTAGACGATTTTAAAGTATATCTTAATTAATAAGGATGCCTTTATATACTATATTATTATTATAAGTAAGTTAGTAGAAAGGTAGTAGCTAAAGCTTCTAGAGGGGGTTATAAGAGTTATTAGTTATAATAAGATATACCCTAAACTATCTATTAGCTTTGCAAATTTATTAAAGGATATTACTAAATTATATAACTTTATAAATATAACGTTCTTTAGCTTTAAGCTAAAGAACTAGTATATTAACTTAGTAGAAGATATTACTACTATAAAAAGAGGGAAAGCTAGAGGGTATTATATAGAACCTTATAATACTTATTATTACTAGGCTCCCTAAATAGCAGACCTACTTATAATTTAAAACCCTCTTATTTAAATTAGTTAGAGAGTTATAGAGCTCTTAGATAATAAGGAAGATATTAAAGATATTATATTACTAGATACCCCTAAGGAATAAGTTAAGTAATAGAAATAGGATAAATAAGATAAGCTTTAGATTTAATATAGTAATTTATAAACTAGCTATACTCTTATCCTCGAGCTATATAATAAAAGAGTAAATAGCAAGGTAGCTATTCCTAAAGCCTTCCTTTATTAGAACTAGCCTAATTAGAATAGGATAGTCTATAACGCTACTAAAGCTATAATCCCTAAGTATAAGGATAGGTATAACTTAAAAGCGTAAGAGGTCTTTATTCCTACTAATATTATACTTCTGGATTAATTTAATAAGACTAGAGAGAGTAACGAGGAGCTATAGGAATAAATAGATTAATAGAATAATAATAAGAACTATTCTAAAGGCTAAGTAACTTTAGCTACTATTTCTATAGACTCGCCTAAGGATTTATAGACTAAGGTAATTTAATTTAACTACTATATAATTAATCCTATTTTTAAGATAGGCGCTATAATAAAAGATTAGGATTTAGTATTACTTCTACTATTAAGATATATTACTATCCTAGACTTCGTTATAACCTACTAGTAGATTACTATTACCCTTTATAGCCCTGGGAATATATTAATTAGGGGGATTATTGATAGTAGCTCTGCTATTAACCTTATTAGTAAAAGTTATATTAAGCGCTTAGGCTTATAGAGCGATATAGTTAAGATAAATATAGGGATCCGCGGGATTACTAATAGAGAGCAGAGGACCTAGTTTATAGGTATAATTATAGATAACGTTTATATTAGTAGTAATTAGATTTAGAATATTAGCTTTTTTATTTTCCTTAAAATTGCTTATAATAAGGACCTAGTACTAGGAGCTCCCTTTATCTTAAAGACTCGAATAACGCTAGATTATATATAGAACTAGATTATTAGAGTCCTTTAGTCTAGGAATATTAAGATTAATATCCTATTATTATTTTATATAAGAGACTTAATTACTTAGTTCCTAGAAATTATTACTAAGATAGATTACTTTATTTCTTCTTAATATTAATATACTCTCTTATCTCCTATAGAGGAGGGGAAATAGAGGTTATTACTAATAGACCTAATATAGTAATAAGCTTAGACTTTATAGGAAATAATTAGTAAGTTAATAATACTAAGAATAAGGAAGAGCTAGATATAACGCTAGGGAGTATAAGGATACGCTAGGATATATAAGCGATTTAATAAGCTTTTAAAAGCTCTTATAACCTACTAGATAAAGTTAAGTAATAGTTAGACCTAGATAAGGAAGTTATTATTATTTTTAAAGAGTTTAGACTAATTTTTAATATAATCTAAGAGACTATAATCCGTAACGAAGTTACCCCTAAGCTTGATAAGATCTATAAAGCGATTATAAGTATAGGGTATATAGTAGGATATAATAGCTATAGTATTAATTATTAATATTATATTCGTAAACCTAAGAAAAGAATATTAAAGAAGAAAGTGCCTAGGAGGAAGTATAAGTTAGTATATTAGAAAGGTATTAAAGTTATTATAGCTATAGATACTACTTTCTCCTATAATAATTAGGAGCCTATACTAATAACGCTTATATTACTAATAGAAGATATTAATATAATATATAAGACAAAAGATAAGAAGATTTAACCTATTAATAACGCTATATTAGATAGTTTAACCCTAGATAGAGACCTAGAGTAGAAGTTAAAAGTATAAGTAAAAGCTAAGAAAAATATAATCCTAGATCCTAGCGCC
>JAVHLU010003102.1:0-13325 GCA_036785755.1 Colletotrichum ledebouriae
TAACTCCGCGCCTCCTAATAATATATAGCCTTCGGTCACGTGATTATAACTCTCCTAACTATAGCTATACTTATACGTGCCCTACTAGATAGCCTCACGATCTTTAACTTTATATTAATAATAACGTGGTTTTTAATTATTTAATAGACTACGAAACTATTAACTTTTCCTCTCGCGCACTACCCGCGCTACTATTAAATACCGCCTCTATTACCGCTTTATCCGCTAGAAGTTATTACTATCTTTATAGCTATGCCGTCGTTAGTAACGCTCTCTCTATTAGTCGGCGCAAGCTATACTTACTAATATTCGCCTAAACTACCTAGGCTACCTCTACCTTAGTAATATAGAGGACCTGCTTAAAGAAGGGCTATTCTATAGGGTATATAATAACCTACTAAACTTCTATTACTAAGTTTATTTACTTAGCTCTAATATTATTATACCTTATAGAGTCCCCTATAGGGGTATTAAGGTAAGCCCTCTTAAGGGTTATACTAATAATATACTCTCTATATATAGCAGAGTAGTTAATAAAAGAGTAGGTTTTATTAATTATATTAAGGCTAAACTCTCTAGTAACCCCCTCTATATTATTTATACTAAAGGGTATACCTCGCTTAAGCTTAGCGTATTTATATATAAGGTTTAATATTAATATAGTTAAGGGATAAGAATAAGGAAGAGGGAGAGGTATAAGGCCCTGCTTATAGTAATAAAGCTTCTTATACTTCTAGTTATAAGAACCTCTTAGGAAAGACCTCTTTAGTTAAGGAGTTACCTCTTATATAGTAGTATTTATAGTACTTTGCTAGAAAGTCGACCTTTTAAGTTAAGGAGTTATCTTATATAGTAGCTTTTACCTTTAGTACCTTGCTAGAAGGTCGACCTTTTAGGTTAGGAGTTATCTTATATAGTAGCTTTACTACGAGAGCCTTAGTAGCCTGTTTAGCTCTAATATAATTAGCCCTAGTATAGCGCGCGTCCGACTTTATATAGTAATATTTAGAGGGTTTGCTTACGAGTAGTAGGAATATATAGGGTTCCTATATTATTTTCCTTAACTAGTAGAGGGTATAAGTTAAAATACCTATATATTATTTCCCGAATTATACTTGCAAACGAGGTGAATTTGTTATAGTCTTTTTATAAAGGGGCTGCGGCGTAATTCCGAGCTTAATAACAAAGCCTTTGGGTAAGATAAAATTTTATAACCTATTACGTATAATAGGTAATAGTAATAATAATATAAATATAAATAACAATAACCGCATTATAGATCTAAATTATTAGACTGTAATAATAATAAAAGTCCAGTTTTCCTTTTTATACCTATAAGATTTAGGTTTTTAGGTTTTTCTACTGGTAATTACTATATAATACTCTAAGAATTTCCTCTTTATTTTTCCCTACTGGGTTTTAAGAGTTTTTATATTAGAGTATATAACTTATAAAGAGAGTGTGATAATATAATATCATATAACATAACAATAAGCTATATATAAATAAGATATATACCTTACGGGGGGGTGTAAGAATACCGAAGGTATATCTTAAAAAATTCTATAATAATCTTATAAGGTTTATACAAACCTTAATAAATAACTATAGTATATATAGTTATATACCTATATAATATCTCTTTAATAATACTTTAATAACTATAAAACATAAAGTAATAACTACAAAAGTATTTCCTTTATGGAATAAATACTTTAAAAAGCTATATAAATTCTAATAATAGCAATAACCTTATATATATTTATATTTATAATCCTTAGCTTGATAGCTATAAATATACAGAAATTGCGCACGGACCACATAGTGATCCGACCGCGATTTCTGCTTAATAAGCTACTGCTTTATAGTTACGTTTTAGAATATCTTACCCCTTACTTCATAAGGGTAGGATTTATAACTTAGAGAAAACAATAACAATACCAACAACATTATCAATAATAACATCATTAATACTATCAATGAATTCCAGGAAAAATACCTCCTTATGCTTAAATTTATCAGCCTTCATCACCATATTACTCAGCCTATTAATATCTATTATTCAGGCTGTTTTACCGCCCCTTTTGCTACCTATATACCTATTCTTACACTTAGTCTCTATAATAGCTAATAAGGATACCCTTCTTAGCTTATATAGCGATCTTTTTACTCTTTACCTATACCTTAGGATGAATATAAGTAAATATATATACTTCTAATAACCCTTAGCTAACTTATATTAGGAATATAATCTCCTCCTAAGCCTAATAATTTATTATAGAGCGCTTAAATAAGTATCTTACCTAGTATTATTATAATAAAGGAGTAGTTAATAATATAAACTACTATTATAAGTAGAAATAGCTATAATTCCGCTAGGACCTTAAGATTAATACTTAAAGTATATACCTGATCTAATATAATTTAGATTATATACTCTATAATACTATTTCCTTTATATTTTTATAATAATAAAGACTCTATTTTTAATCCTATTATTCTATAATATAGCTTCGAGGTAAGTCGCTTTAAACTCCCCCGCGTTATTCATATAAATAACCTTTATTATTATACTAAAGGCGTTCTTCTATCCTTAGAGATATATTTATAACTAGCACGCTAGCTTATTCTTTATATCTATAAAAATAATTGCTCTAAAGTATATCTTATTATCTATTACTAATAGAAAGTATTTAAAGTACTTTATTAGCTTTATTTCTCTAATATTTATATAAAGAATATCTCCTATCCTCTCTATATAGCGCCTAGGTATATATAATAAGTATTATAAACTCTTTAAGAGATTATATATTTTATATAGCTATAGGATTATTAACTTAGGGATAATTATATATTCCTTTATTATCTTAATAGTCTTCTTTATCTCTCTAAAGCCTAGGTGCCCTAACCTTTAGTACTAGAGCTTAGATTTAATCCTCTATTATATAATATATATAACCTATATACTTAAATCTTACTTATAGGTAATATCAAAATTAAAACCTCGCTACTAAATATTAAGTATTATAAATACCTACCTATTAATACCTACTAATTAGTTCTTATTAAGGTAACCTCTACTAAGATATAGTTATTTACTACTAAGTATATTAACTAGAAAGGTTAGTATATATAAAATATCTTATAGCTATATTAATTCCCTATTATAAAAATATAGAGTAACTATACCGATATACTTAAAGTGCGAGGGGTTAGACCTAAGTTTATTTTATAAGAGGTTGCTATAATACTATTTATTTAAGCTAAAGAGGAAAAGGGGAAGTTTTCCTCTTTAGTAGAGATTTCGCTAGTCTATAGGCAATAATTAGGTAAGCCTTAGGTAAGCCCTAGGTAGCTCCCTAAGGTAATAAACCTAAGTAGAAGCCTAGGTACGCTTAACCTAAGTATAGCTTATAATACTATCCCCCCTCCTAGCTAGTCCCCCCCTAGGTATAGGCTAGGTTACTATTATTATCTATAACTAGCCCGTATAGGGCTTTATACCTATTTATTATAATAATCTCTATAATAGCTTCTATAAGCTACTAGGTAGGCTTTATATACCCCTCCTACTTAACTAGGACCTTATACCTCTACTCTTAGCTAATTACCTTCTATTACGCTATATATATCTCCTCTATATACTACTCGAACTTACTATTATTAGTTATAATTAGTAGTAGCTAGGGGTCTATCCTTATCTATATAAGTAAGGGGTCCTCTAGTAGCCTCTAGAGGAGGTCTATATAGAACCTTAGGTAGATATTACTAGGTATATCTAACTTAATAATATATAGGCTTAGGACCCTTACTATAATATATTTATAATATAATTATAATAGCTTCTTACTAGGCCTAGGGCTCTTATAATTAGCTATTAAAAGCTAAACCTTATTACCTACTTAGTACTCCTCTATAAGTATCTTATATTAATTTTTATTCTCCTCGCTATACTACTAGGTAGCTATAATACTTACTTAGATAGAGTCTACTACTTCCTATAGTCTTATTACTAGGAGGGTAGCTACTATATCCCTAGAAGGGGTCTCCTTTATTATATTATTTATAGTAAGTAGAGGGTTAGTATAATACCCGTATTCTAAGAAGAATAATAAGAGCTTATTTATATTACTAACTTTATTATAAAGTACTAGCTAAGTAATAAGTAGGAGCTACCCTTAGTTATCCTATACCTAGGTTATAAATACCTATAGAATAGCTTATATCTCCTAGTTCTACCTCTTAGTATTACTATTAGTCTATAAGTAATATATAGTATTTAATAGCCTCTTTATACTAGTAAGATAGTAGAATTTAGCCTAGAAGTAGCTTACCTAATTAAACCTTTAATTACTAATAATATTATATAGGAACTTATAAAACTAGAAGTAAGAGGTTAGGAACTAGTAAGTATAAGCTTCTATCTCTATAATACCTATCTCCTCTAGTATTACTAACTTACCTAGCTTATTTACTATAACTTATAAGTATTAGCTAGTATTATTCTTTATAAGTAATAAGTTTATAATAAAGTTTATTAAGAGGTCTAAGTATAAGTAAGTAGGTATTAATAGGGGTTTTAAGAAGCCCCTCTTAGCTTACCTCTAGATATATATCTCTCTATAGATATTATAGTTCCTTATAAATCTCTATACTATTTATAATTATCCTAGCTATTAGAACTACTAGCTTATTATTTCTAGCGTGCTATTATAGCCTAGGTAAGTAGTTATACTTAAGTTATAGCTCTATTAAATAATTCTTATATAGAGCCTACTTAGTAGGTTATTATTATCCTCCCTACTAAGTACCTATAGCTTCCCTTTAAATATTAGCCTCCCCTAATTATTAATATTATATTTATTAATTTAAACCTTAGCTTTAATATCTAATAAGAAGCTCTAAAGCTAGTAGGTAACTATATAGTACGTAGCCTTATATACTATATCCTTCTTTATAGTTTCTAACTATTGCGCTTATTGAGTTCGGAATTACGCCGCAGCCCCTTCGCAAAAAGATTATAATAAATTCACCTAGTTCGTAAGTATAATTTAGGAAATACTATACGGGTATTTTAACCTATACCCTCTACTAGGTAAAGAAAATAATATAGGAACCCTATATATTCTTACTACTTATAAGTAAACCCTTATATAAAGTCGTATACGCGCTATACTAGGGCTAATTATATTAGAGCTAAATAGGCTACTAAGGCTCTTATAGCTTAGAAACGCCCTCGCTAAACCTTTTAATAAGGTGCTATAAAAGCTACTCTATAAGATAACTCCTTAACTTAAAAAGTCGACCTTCTAGTAAGGTATTAAAGGTATTATAAACGCTACTATATAAGAGATAACTCCTTAACTAAAGAGGTCTTTCCTAAGAGGTTCTTATAGCTAGAAGTATAAGAAGCTCTACGAGTAGGGCTTTATACCTCTCCCTCTTCCTTATCCTTATCCCTTAACTATATTAGCACTAGACCCTATATATAAATATGCTAAGCCTAAGTAAGGCACGCCCTTTAGTATAAATAACATAGAGGGGATCGCTAGAGAGTTTAGCCTCGATGCGATTAATAAAACCCGCTCCTTTATTAACTACTCCGCTATATACTATAGCGCTTATAATTTAGGGTTATTATTAAAAACTATAGTATCTAGGATATTAATATAGCCCTTCTAACTTCTCCTTACTAGGGGGCTAGCTATAAGGTCCCTATAGGGGTAAGCGTAGTTTAGTATTAGCTATAAAACCCTCCCCTATTTCTACTTATTATCCTACTCTTATAATATATCCTATTCCCTCTAAGAGAGGGTATTAGGGGCTACTACTTCCTTACTAGGGTAGTATTTAATAGTAAAGTTATATTAAGATAGCTCCTCTGCTTACTAGCTCTAATACTCTAAAAGATACTATTTCTTTTTAAAATATTTAAGCCCTTAGTAGTTAGTTAGTACCTTAAAGGTAGTTATATTATATAGCTCTACTCTCTATATATATAAATAAGAAAGAACTACTAGGAGCTCCTTATTATAAATAGAGTAGTTATACTTTATAAGTAAGAGCTTTTATAAGTAGAACGCTATAGGATACTAAGTACTCTCTAAGTTAACTTATAAGAATACCCCTCTTAATATAAATCCTAAATAATTAGTTTTAATAATAGTTTTATCTTCTAAATTAAACTAGTAGAGTATTAGCTAGGTATTAAAGAGCTACTTAAGCTATAAGAAAGCTTATTCTTAATTATCTCCCTATTAGAATATTATATTCTTCTTAATAAGTCGTATAGGTAGTCTAATTATATCCTTATATTCTAATATAAATATATTATAATAATTTATAAACCCTAGGAAGCTCTAGACCCCTTTTAGGGAAGTAGGTAGTAACTACTTAATAATCGCTTAGAGTTTCTTGGGGTTATAGGAAAGACCCTCTCTTATTATTATAATAAACCCTATATATTTAACCCTCTTAACTAAGAACTTATATTTTATAAAGTTAAGATTTAGTTCTATATTTACTAGCTTCTAGAGGACCTCCTAGACCTTCTTCTTATAATCTTCCTTTATTCTATTAGAGTAAATTAATATATTATTTATATAAGTAGTAATAAGGTTATTAAAGAAGTTCTATAAGGTATTATTAATATACTACTAGAAGCTAGTAGAGGTACTAGTTAAGCTAAATAAGTAAACTACTTACTTAAATAACTTATACTAAGTATAGAATATAGTTCTCTCTTAGTACTTCTCTACTACCCTTAACTTATAGAAAGTTATTATTATATCTAACTTAATATACTACTTAGCTATACTTACTTAGCGTAGTATCTTAGAGATTAATAAGAGGGGGTAGTAATCTTTCTTAATAATTATATTAAGGGCTTTATAACTAATATAAAAGCGAATTCCTCCCCCTAGCTTCCTTATAAAGAGTATTAATACCCTAATAAGTAAGCTACTAGCTTTAATAAACCCCTTATTTAGGAGGTTTTATAAGGTCTTTTTTAATACTAGTAGCTCTTCTCTTAATATAATATAGAGGGGGCTCTAAGGGAGTAGTAGCTCCCTCTTATTTAGTCCTAGTATAAGGTTAATCTAGTAGTTTACCCTTAGTTACCTAGGGGGTAATAAATAAGCCTTATTAAGGTTAAATAAGTTAGGAAACTCCCTTAAGACCTAGCTTAGTAGATAGTATTATTAATTCTTTTTTAGTTTTAAGTTTTAGGCTTTCTTAATATTAGCTAAGCTAATAGCTTATACTAGTACTTCTATAATACCCTCCTAGTACTTACTCTATTATCTTATTAGATATTAGTAGATTATAGAGAATAAGGGTATATTAAGAAACCTTATAGCCCTTATTTCCTTTATAAGGGGTATTTCCTTTTAATCCTTTAGGTATAGCCTAACCTATCCCCTTTTATAATATACTTAATAAGCTATAATACTATAAATAACCTAGTTTTATTCTATCTAAAGGCGCCCTAAGAGGATACTAAGGTCTAGGCTTTTAACTATATATATAAAGATATACTAGGTATAACTACTCGTTTCTAAGTTAAACGCTACTATACCTAGTAATAATCTATTAAGTATATACCTCCTAATAAGTTAGTATCTCTTCTTAATATATAAAAAGTAAAGGTATTAAGCTAGGGAAAAGTTAGTTATTATATAAGTATTACTCCTAATATTTACTAGGATATAAGCTAGATATCCTCTATTAACTCTAACTTAAATAATAATAAGCTTATTATTAGCTAGTTATTCTTATTTATATTCTTCTTAATCTAATATCTCCTTTTTAATAAGCTCTAGGGCCTAATTTCGCTCTAGAGTTAGTCTTTTTCTAATTTCTTATCTTTTTCTAAGAAGTTAGCTACTACTTAGTAGTTATTTATAACCTTATAGTATACTAGTTCTTATTTTAAGGTTTTTACTTTTATAACCCTAGGTAGCTAGTCCTCCTTATTAGAGTAGCGCTAGGTAATATAACCTCTAGCTCTATAAGTATAATAAGTATAGGGTCCCTTATACCCTTCTAAGGTTATTAGTATTATACTAAGGAGATACCTAAGGAGGACCTAGAGTTTTAGTAATTATAATATCTCGCCTCCTTAATCTATAAGATATATATAGCTCTAGTTATATAAGTATCCCCCTTAGTATTTTTAGTAGTAAGTCTCTAGTAAGTTACTAAGTAGTTATTAAAAACCTTCTAGCGCTCTACTTTCTATATAATACTCTAGACCTTTAAGAGCTAGCTATTATAATTAGCTAGTAAGTTAATAATAATTAGCTAGTCCCTTAGCCTAGGGGTAAGGGAGGTTTCTAAAAGTAAGATCTAGACTTAATTAAGCTAGTTTATACTACTTATATTAGCTAATATTTATTTAAATCTTAATAAGAAAGTTACTAGGGATTTATTCTCTTTCTATTAGAAGGTTTATAATTAAGCTATAGCTTATAATTAGATATTTAAGTCCTTATATATCTAGTCTAGGTAAGTTATAAAGTCTATAAGGTTATATTTTCCCCTGCCCCCCCTAGCTCTATAAAAAGTAGAGACTACTTACTAAAATATAATATCTAAGTAGGAGTTAATAAGGTATTATACCTCTATATCTATAGTATAGAACGCCCTATTTATAGTAATCTTATACCTTATTTATTATACCTAGGTAATATATTCCTTTTACTTACTTAAAAGTTTTAAGAGTAGGGGTAGTAGCTTCTAGCGTATTATATTAAGTATTACTAATATCTTACTAATAATACTTATAGGGGTTTATATAGCTATATATTAGGTATTCCCCTACTGAACCTCTTATAACTATTACTAGAGGGACTTTATTACTACTACTAAATTAGTTTATAATAGCTTATCTTAAATTTTAGTTATATTACTATTAACTATCTTACTAACTAATAGGGAGTAATACTTAACTTATTATTATTATTATAGTAATAAGCTTAAATATATAAGGGGTAAGACCTAGGTTTATTTAATAAGAGGTTATTATAATACTATTTATTTAAGCTAAAGAGGAAAAGGGGAAGTTTTCCTCTCTAGTAGAGATTTTACTAGTCTATAAGGAATAACTAGGTAAGCCCTAGGTAAGCCCTAGGTAGCTCCCTAAGGTAGTAAACCTAGGTAGAAGCCTAGGTAGGCTTAACCCGGGCGTAGCCCGTAATATAGGGTAGATATTACCTCCTCTTATACATATTATATATAGTATTATTAGAGGTATATAATTACTATTATTAAATTAAAATAAATTATTAATAATATATATATTTATACCTATATCTTATAACTAAATACTATTATTATATTTAACTATCCTTAGAATAGTATCCTCTTACCTAGTCTCTATAGGGTTATTTATTTATACTAGGTACCCTATAAGATTATTCTAAGCTACCTAGAAGCTATCTAAATCTATAAAAGTATAGTAAACTTATTTTATTACTTTCTAATCCTCTTTTATAAACTCCTTCTTAGGTATATCTATCTTCTTATTATTATTAAATAAAGTTAATAATTCCTTATCCTTAGGACTATAATTAAGATAATAATACTATATGGTATTAGTATACTTATAACTAAAATAATTATAGCTTTACTAGTCTTTCTTAAGCTCTACCTTCTTATCTCCCTTAGTTATCCTATTTACTTAGGTTATAAGTATAGCCTTTATTTTACTAGTTATATAAGCCTTATCCTATAGATATACTATAAGTACCTTAACTAACTTAATAGTATCTTTATAATATTTTAATTATTAGTATATAACCTAGTTATAATATTAGTCCTCTACGCCTTAGATAAATACTTAAATAATATCCTTAAGAGAGATAATACTACCCGCTTATTACTATCTATATCATAATTTTTTAAACTTTAATATATATACTATTAGATTGCTTTTTATAAGCTTTATATATATCTAGTCCTATAATTAGCCTTATAGTATAATACTAGCGCTAGTATATATCTATAATAAAGTCTCCTATATCTTAGAGGCACTCTGAATATATACTATAAGTAATAGCAATCCTTTTATAAGATTATTATATATCTTAGCTATTATATGAAGATCCTATATAGGGGTTAAGTAATCCCTAAGAGCAACCTTATATACTATAAGCACTATTTATACTTATATTAACTATATAATCTAATTTATAGATCCCTTTAAGTAGTAATCCTTATAAGAACTTTATCTAAAAGTCCTTAAAATAGTTTATCCCTAGTTTAGGTATAGTAATAAGCTCTCTAAGTAGCGGGGTATTTATTATTATAATATCTAAGCTAACCTCTTATATTCTAAAGCGCGAATAAGCTAGACTAGCTAGGGTGATTATTAGTAATAATACTATTAGAAATAAAGTATCTCTATTATTATTATTAATTTTAGGCCTCTGGCCACTGCATAGTGATTTTACCTACTTAAGTGTAATAGACCTTCTAACTCCGCGCCTCCTAATAATATATAGCCTTCGGTCACGTGATTATAACTTTCCTAACTATAGCCGCACTTATATATACCTATTATACTAGATAGCCTCACGATCTTTAACTTTATATTAATAATAACGTGGTTTTTAATTATTTAAACTATAAAACTATTAACTTTTCCTCTTATATACTACCTACGCTACTAATACCGCCTCTATTACCGCTTTATCTACTAGAAGTCGTTACTATCTTTACTATACTATTATTAGTAACGCTCTCTCTATATTAAAGTAGTTAGCATAAGCTATACTTATTAATATTTAAGCCCTAAGGGGCCTAGGCTACCTCTACCTTAATAATATAGAGGACTTACTTAAAGAAGGGCTACTCTATAGGATATATAATAACCTACCTAGCTTCTATTACTAAGTCTACTTACTTAGCTATAATATAATAGTAAATATCCCCTCTAGGGGTATTAATAAGAGCCCTCTTAAGAGCTATATTAATAATATACTCTCTATATATAATAGACTAGTTAAAGAAGGAGCGGGTTTTATTAATTATATTAATACTAAACTCTCTAGCGAGCTCTTGCACGTTATTAGTATTAAAGGGTATACCTCGCGCAAGCTTAGCGTTTTTATATATAGGGTTTAGTACTAATATAGTTAAGGGATAAGGATAAGGAAGAGGGAGAGGTATAAAGCCCTGCTTATAAAGCTTCTTATACTTCTAGCTATAAGAACCTCTTAGGAAAGACCTCTTTAGTTAAGGAGTTACCTCTTATATAGTAGTATTTACCTTACTAGAAGGTTAACCTTTTAAGTTAAGGAGTTATCTTATATAATAGCTTTTACCTTTAGCACCTTACTCGAAGGTCGACCTTTTAGGTTAAGGAGTTATCTTATATAGTAGCTTTCGTAGCGCCTTACTAGAAGGTTTAGCGAGGGTATTACTACGAGAGCCTTAGTAGCCTATTTAGCTCTAATATAATTAGCCCTAGTATAGCGCGCGTCCGACTCTATAATATTCAGAGGGTTTACTTATAAGTAGTAGGAATATATAGGGTTCTTATATTATTTTCCTTAACTAGTAGAGGGTATAGGTTAAAATACCTATATAGTATTTCCTAAATTATACCTGCGAACTAGGTGAATTTATTATAGTCTTTTTGCGAAGGGGCTGCGGCGTAATTCCGAGCTTAATTATTAATTTTAAGTAGCGCTAGGTTTATCTTAAGTGCTTCTTATAACTATTACTAAAGAGCTTTATTCTCTTTCTACTTCTTCTACTAAGCTAATTATAGCTCTATAATCTTATACTAAAAATAAGTAATAGCTTTATTTTAGAGCCTTATTACCCTAGTATCCTATAGCGTAGTTATTATAACTATAAGTAACTCTATAAGCTTCTTAGAAATATATTCAAGTCTATATAGCGCGTATATCGTATTAGATAATTAAATACTAGTAGATTTGCTATTTTAATAACTTATTATAATAAGCGATTTAGATTTATAAAGATATATAAGTTATAAAGTAAGGTTATAAAGTAAGGTTATACTATTATATAATAATAAGGATCCTATATATAGTTAGGGGTTAGAAACTAGGGTTAAATAAGTGTATTATTTATAGTTATATAAGTAAAGCTACCCTTATACCTAATTATAATATAACCTACACTCCTGTTATATACCTTTATATATAAATAAGCCCTCGTGCGCTTATAACGCCTCTAACTTATATACTATTTAATATTACGCTACGCGCGCGCCCGCTTATTATAGTTCGGCGCTACTTGCGGTCGTAACATAGGTTCTGCAAATAGTAGTTTGCAGCTAGGATAGCACTTAGTTGTAAAAAAGAATAGCTAGTCTTTATAATAAATATTAAGCTTTTAATTACCTCTTTCTCTAGTAATTACTTATTAAATAAATATTAAGAAAAGTAGTTTATCTACTTAAAAATTAAATTGCTTTAAGAATATTTATTTCTATTATTCTTTCTAAACGAAGTAAGCTATATACTCTAATTATTCTTAGAAGAGCACCTAAAAAGCAGCTAATTCTTTATAACCGAGTGTATATAGTGGGGTACTAAAGGACTAAGCCTACGTATATAACTTTGGATTTATATTATATGATCTACTATATATCTTCCTAGCTTTAACTCTTTATAACTTTTATAAATAAAGGCGTGAGTATATACTTTTTATAAGGCCTCTGGCCACTGCATAGTGATTTTACCTGCTTAAGTGCAACAGACCTTCTAACTCCGCGCCTCCTAACAATACATAGCCTTTAGTCACGTGATTATAACTCTCCTAACTATAGCCGCACTTATACGTGCCCTACTAAATAGCCTCACGATCTTTAACTTTATATTAATAATAACGTAGTTTTTAATTATTTAATAGATTATAAAACTATTAACCTTTCCTCTCGCGCACTACCCGCGCTGCTAATACTACCTCTATTACCGCTTCGTCCGCTAGCTATACTATTATTAGTAACGCTCTCTCTATATTAAAGTAGTTAGCGCAAGCTATACTTACTAACGTTCCCCTAATAGGCCTAGGCTACCTAGGCTACCTCTACCTTAGTAATATAGAGGACCTGCTTATAGAAGGGCTACTCTATAGGGTATATAATAACCTACTAAAGTTCTATTATTAAGTTTACTTACTTAGCTCTAATATTATTATACCTTATAGAGTCCCCTATAGAGGTATTAAGGTAAGCCCTCTTAAGGGCTATACTAATAATACGCTCTCTATATATAGCGGAGTAGTTAATAAAGGAGCGGGTTTTATTAATTATATCGAGGCTAAACTCTCTAGTAATCCCCTCTATA
>JAVHLU010003103.1:0-13320 GCA_036785755.1 Colletotrichum ledebouriae
TTTAACTGTAGAAGGGCTTAGTTTATTTCTATTTCTAGTAATAATATTACTAGAAATAGAAAAAACCCTTTCTATAGAGGCTGAAGTAGCTGGAATAGCTAAATATCTTCTAGCTATAATAGCTAGTATAGGAAACTTAATAGAATTATTTTTCCAGTATATTAAAGGATCAACCTATATATGTAGTTAGTATATATATATATATATATAATATTTAAAGAATAATATAAAGAGAAAGAACTTACTAGTTGTGGTTGAGCAGGCTCTCTAAAATAAGCAATATACTCTAATTCTATATTATCTGTTCTAATATAGAATTCTCTCTCAGAATCAGAATCCTCAGGTATATTAGTATTTAATATATCTTCTTGAGGATCTAATTCATCTTTTTCTTTTTTAACTCTATAATATAGTTAATAACTTAATAATATATATATATAATAAAGGTTATTTACTTACAATTCATATTCTTCTTTTAAGATATTAATAATATCTTGTTCTATATCATAGTAATAATATAATAAGCTATTATACTTAAAGTGTAATAGTTTAAACCTAGGGTCTAAAATTAACCCTAATATATAAGGTTTATACTGTTCCAAATTAAGTATATCTAGCTTTTTATCAAAATATTCAGATAGTTTAACTACTCCTTTAGTTAAACTATCTATTAGAATATTATAATAAGAAGCCTATACTTATATTAGTATTATACTATATATAAATAGATAGAAAAACTTACTAGTTCAGGTAAACAAGTTCTTAAATCTCTAAACTTTATAATTAACTAATGGCCTCTGGCCACTGCATAGTGATTTTACCTGCTTAAGTGCAACAGACCTTCTAACTCCGCGCCTCCTAATAATATATAGCCTTCGGTTACGTGATTATAACTTTCCTAACCATAGCCGCACTTATACGTGCCCGTTATACTAGATAGCCTCACGATCTTTAACTTTATATTAATAATAACGTAGTTTTTTTATTATTTAATAGACTACGAAACTATCGACTTTTCCTCTTGCGCACTACCCGCGCTGCTAATACCGCCTCTATTACCGCTTCGTCCGCTAGCAGTCCTCTTATTCGATCGGGTTAGCTAACGCCTTCGCAGCTATGCTATCGTTAGTAACGCTCTCTCTATTAGTTAGCGTAAGCTATACTTACTGATATTCGCCTAGGCCGCCTAGGCCGCCTCTGCCTTAGTAATACGGAGGACCTGCTTAAAGAAGGGCTACTCTATAGGGTATATAACGACCCGCCGAACTTCTGCTACTAAGTCTACTTACTTAGCTATAATATAATAATAAGTATCCCCTCTAGGGGTATTAATAAGAGCCCTCTTAAGGGCTATACTAACGATACGCTCTCTATATATAACGGAGTAGTTAAAGAAGGAGCGGGTTTTATTAATCGTATTAATACTAAACTCTCTAGTAAGCTCTCGCGCGTTATTAGTATTAAAGGGTATACCTCGCGCGGGCTTAGCGTTTTTATATATAGGGTCTAGTGCTAATATAGTTAAGGGATAAGGAAGAGGGAGAGGTATAAGGCCCTACTCGCAGAGCTTCTTATACTTCTAGCTATAAGAACCTCTTAGGAAAGACCTCTTTAGTTAAGGAGTTACCTCTTATATAGTAGTATTCGTAGTACCTTACTAGAAGGTCGACCTTTTAGGTTAAGGAGTTATCTCATATAGTAACTTTTACCTTTAGCACCTTACTCGAAGGTTAACCTTTTAGGTTAAGGAGTTATCTTATATAGTAGCTTTCGCAGCGCCTTGCTAGAAGGTTTAGCGAGGGCGTTTCTAGGCCACGAGAGCCTTAGTAGCCCGTTTAGCTCCGATATAATTAGCCCCAGTATAGCGCGCGTCTAACTCTATGCGGTGATATTTAGAGGGTTTACTTACGAGTAGTAGGAATATATAGGGTTCCTATATTATTTTCCTTAACTAGTAGAGGGTATAGGTTAAAATACCTATATAATGTTTCCCGAATTATACCTGCGAACTAGGTGAATTTGTTATAGTCTTTTTGCGAAGGGGCTGCGGCGTAATTCCGAGCTTAATTAATAAAACTATTAAAGAGTTTAATAATACTTATATTAATTATATTAATATAAAAGACTGCTTTGTAAGTATTATATTAATATTATATATAACATACTAACTTATAATAGGAGGCTATAGCTAGAGAAATCCCTAATAAAGTAGCTTTAGCTACTTTATATGAAGTTAATGAGTGGGATTATAAAGAAGAGCCTTTTTAGCAGGGTATTAATTATAGTAAGGATTTTGAAACTTTATTATGGATTTGGAAAGAAACCTTTAATTATAGCTTATATGAACGCTATATTGAAGAGGGTTTAATAGAGTATTATATAGACTTTTATTAAGTATTTATTATATTTAAATTATTTAAGCTTTTTTTCTAAAGCTATTAGTACTATTAATTTTAAATTATAAAGCTTCTTTAGATTTCTACTTCTTTATATAAATTCTTAAAAGTTTATATAGTTACTAGTTATAATAATACTATTTATAATACTATTAAGCTTTATATTATAATATAAATATAGTTTATATTTATAATATCCTCTATAGTTCTACTTCTTTCTAGAGGTTTCTAGAAGCTTCTATAGTTACTATTTATAGTAATACTTTATATAATACTTATATATATAGTTTACCTATATATATATAGCTATTACTATAAATAGAACTTATAAAAGCTTCTAAAATCCTTTAGAAATATATAATATAAAGTATTAATAAGTTTATATTAATAATATTCTATATAGTTTTACTTACTTCTAGAGGTTTCTATAAGCTTCTAAAGTTACTATTTATAGTAATACTTAATATAATAGAATATTATAGCTATAAATATACTATAACGTTAGATTCTATTACTTTAGTATTAGTAAGCTAAAGAACTTTCTAGAACATCTTCTTAAGTATTTAAACCTACTTAATCCCTACTTTCTTTCTCTACTTACCCTTACCTTAACTAATAATATCTTAACTACTAATAGTATGTCTTTACTTATTACTACTATAATCTTTTATATTTACTTTATATATATATATATATATATATATTATTATAAGTCTTTTTATATAATATAAGTAAAAAGATAGAGAAAGTAAAAGTTATCTTTATTAATATTATATCTATACTATTAGTTTTTACTACTACTCCTCTTAACTAAAAACTGACAATATATTATATTTATATATTATATTATCTTTAATATATAATATATAATATAACTATAAGTATAACTATAAGTTCTTATCTCTCTTAATATTAGTATGTTATATTATATATATATATATATATATATTACTATACTTCATATATAATATATAATATGTTTATTTAATTATTAAGTATTATATATACTTAATATATTATATTTAAATAAATACTCCTTTAACTATTATTTTATATATATTTATATAGATATTTTCTAGAAGTTTCTTAAAATTTTTATATTATATATTACCTACTTACTAAAAATAGTAAAAAAGTTTCTAAAATTAGTATATTCTATACTAATTAGTATACTATTAGTATACTAATACTAGACTAGTATAGTATAGGCTATACTAATACTAGACTAGTATAGTATAGGCTATACTAATACTAGACTAGTATAGTATAGGCTATACTAATACTAGACTAGTATTTTAGACAGTAGACTTATACTAGAATTACTGTACTATACTAGTACTAGTACTAAATACTAGTAGTATTTTTTCCAACCCTGTTAGAGGAGGTAATACCGAACGCGCTTAGCGCGGTTATCCCGCTTAAGGGCGTCTAACACGTTTAACGCGTTAAATGTAGCTAAACGTATTAACTCTTATAAAAGGGCTTATCGCCCTTAAGAAAAAAACCTTTTCAATTTATAGAGTTTTTACCCTTATTTTTCACCTACTATATAAACCGTATTAACTAGTAGTATAACCTTAATAATTAGCTATATCCCCTCGTAAGTAAGGATATCCCTTATAATTAAGGAAGGTACTTAACTATGCGGATAGTTAACCCTATTAAGTTTATACGAAGTAGTATCTTAGTAGTTAATACCTATAGGTATTATATATTATTAAAAGCCTCTAAACTCCCCCTTTCTCTTAAGTAGGAAATATTAATAAGAGATATTAACTTCTTACTATCTCCCTTAACTAGGAGACGTCCCTAAGGGATATTAAACCTTAAAGATTTCCTTAATTAAGGAACGTCCTAAAGAGATAACAAACCTCTCTAATAATAATACCCTATAAGCTGCTTTCTAATTATAAGGTTAAAGAAGGTCTTAAGTCTAACTTTCTAGAACCTATTAACTATTTAACTCTTATAAACTTCGTAGTAATACTTAAGTAATACCTTAATAAGTTCTACACGCTACTTACTAAGACTAAGTATACCCTTCTTAGGGTAGCTATAAAAGTAAGTATTATAGCTATTACTCGCGAGAACTTTAAATAATATTTAGTAAACTACTATAGATATATTTAAAAGTTAATATTATAGAGGGAAGTATATAAGACCGCTTAATACGTTTAAAGTAAGGTCCTATAGGCGTAGATAATTAACCTATAACTATTTACTAATACTATTAGGTAGTAGTATTACTATAACCTCCCTTATTATAATTAATATATCGAGATAGAGACTAAATAGGGATAGACTCTAGACCTAATACTCCCCTTTAAAAAGAATAAAGAGAGGGGATACTATAAGACCCTAAGGGCTAAAGCTATAAATAAGCTAGATATCCTAAAACCCGTATTTAAACTTAATATAATAATAATCCCCGAAGCTTTCTTAGTACTCCTATTAACTCTAGAGTAATATTATAAGTTTAGATAAAGTTTTATAAATAATCTATAACTCCTACCTCTTAAACTTATTCTAAAGGATATAACTACTATATTAATATGAGATCTAAGCCTAAATACCTTCTATATATTATTTAAAGAAAGTAAAGATATATTAAGTACTTTATTCCTAACCTAAGGAAAAGGAATACGTAGCCCTCTTACACCTAAGCTAAGTAACTTATAGAGTTACCCTAGTATATATAACTAGGGTAAGTAATATAGTAAGATAGGCTCCTAGGAACTAGAAGCTTATCTATTAAACCTCGATAAAGGTAAAGGATATAATTAGGATATTAAATATATAGAGGATACTCCTCTACCGCTACTACTACCTATGCTACCTAGAGATCCTAGTAATAGAGGTAATAATAGCAACCCTAAGGGCTAAAATAGTAGAGGAGATAGCCCTAGCTATAGTAGTAGTAATAGCTAAGGCGATTAACGCCCTTAACTACTAGCTAGGCTAAGAGATACTATTAAATTATTATCTAACCCTAATAAGTTCTTAGTTAGCTATAACTTTCTCATATTCCTTCTCTCTATAGATAAAGAAGGGGTGGTATAGGTAATAGCTAGCATATTAGTTATAAAACCTAAGTATAATACTTCTCGATTTAGGACTAATATAATTAGGTTATTTAATCCGCCTCTTTATAATATCGAAGTTAATAATATACGCGTTAATAGCAGTTTAAGGACTATCTACTAAAATATATATTATTTTATTAATACTATTAATACCTACGTCGAGTTGGATAATAGGAACCTAGCTATAGCTACCCTTAACCTATATTAAGCCTTATTAAGGTATACCTCAGACTAGTACTATACTAATCTAATACTTAATAGGAAGGTAGAACTTAAGGACCCTAACTATAGATTAGACTATTAGAAAGAGTTATTACTCGAACGTTTTTATTTACTACGTAAAATCGCTAAAGTACGTTTAACTAAGGAGAGGTATACTCTATGTGATATATATAATTAATATAATATTTAATACTAGATAACTAAGGTTACTCGATTATATAAGGATACTAAAGAGAGCGAATCTAAGGTATCAATTATTACCTATAATAAGATAGATATAGAACTAGTTATTAGCATTCCTTAGCTAACTAGTAAGATAACCTATAATAGGTTTGTTGCAAGCCTATAGAAAATAGTCCCTAGCTAGTATTGAATAGTTACTAAAGGATCCTAGCGAGTATTTAACTATCTATTAAGATAACCTATATAGGAACTATAGCAACGTAGTTATCGCTAAAAGAGACCTTGAAGGTAGGCTATACTATTACTATTTATTACCTATACTATACGAACCTAAATAAGACTATATCTAGCCTCTTACTATCGAGACCTATAAAGCAAGCCGCTAATACTACTACTAAACCCTTATTAAGCTCCGCTTATAAGGAAATTTAGTTTAACTAATAATAAAGGCCTAAATGCTAGCGCGAATAGCCTAGTTAACGCGTTTAGTATCCTTAACTACCTACTTACCCTTTAGTATATATAATAAAGGGGATTAGTAATAAGTAAGTAGAAGAGGAAGTATATAGTTCGTTAGATAAGGGCGACTTCGACTATATCTAGTATATTAAGGCTAGCGAGGATTTAGATTTATATGAAAAAGACTTAGTTATTAGTATAGATAATAAGGATAACTAAGAGTAATAGGAAGACGATCCCGAGTATATTAACCTAGTTACTTAACCCGCTTATTACTATAAATACCCTCTAGGTTATATTTTTAAATATAAGGATAAGTACCCTATTTTTAACGTTAACTTATTCTAAAGTTCGCTCCTTAAGGCTCCTAGAATCTACTCTTGCGAAATATGCCTTTATAACGCTAAGCTATATACTAACTTCGAGGGTATCTTCTCGCACTAGACCCTTCTATCCCCTTAGCTAAATATAACGCTTATTAGTCTTATTAAGCCGTAGTAATATATAGTTATACGTTTATACTACTATATATACGCTAAGATTATTATCCGAGGCCGTCGCGACGGACTGCTAATTATAATCTATATTAATACTAGTATAGACCGCTTAGTTATAAGTAAACCCTGCCTATAATAGTTCTATACCCTCTTAAGAGAACCTAAGGTATTTAAGCTCTAAGGCGTAGGAAGCCTTAAGACTATTACCTAGGTAACCTTTATAATTCTTATATAAGGATAATAACCTAATAGCTATATAATAACCGCTAAGCTCTATATAGGGATATAGCTTATCCTATACTTAGATACTAGTCTACTTATAGGGTAAGACTTTAATATACCTAATAGGCTTAATATCCTAAACTTAGAATCGTACGTCTAGATTATATCCTATAATAATATTCGAATTCCCTCTTAGGTCTATTTAAAAGTCCCTTTAAAAGTTTATAATATATATACTATAAGAAATATAACTATCGCGCTATATAATCGCTCTACTATTTAAATTAATATACTATTAGTAAAATAGAGTCCCTTCTATTTAGCCTAAAGCACGAAGGGTGTATATATATATATATAGGTAATTCACTCTTTATTCTTATTATTAATAATACTCCTTACTTATTAAAAATTAAACGAGGTACTAAGCTTAGAACCCTAGCGCCCCTTAAGTCTAATAGATACCTTAAGCTAAAGACTCGCGATTAACTATAAATAGCCTTTTTAATATTATTATATAAAGATCTAACGCACTATACTACTTTTAGACTTTTATATTATAAGCTTATAATACTTATTTAGCTACTAGAACTATTAGTTAACGAATAAGTAGAGATCTCTAACCTAACTAGTAAGGAAGCGCTTGCTAACTAAGGTGTAATAAATGATAATATAACGCCGAATTATAGAGATATCTATAAGGGGAATATTAACCTAAATAGTAAGATAGGTATAACTAAGCCTAAAAACTTACTAGTAGTTATTACTAAGGAAGGTATATATATCTATAACTAAGACGCTAAAGCTATTTAATACCTTAAAGAGGTAATATTATATTACCCTACTATCTAGAAGGACTAAGGATTAATCGATCTTCTAGAAGACTAATACCTTAAAGTCGAACTTCTTAAAGGATAATAGAATATAAACATTCGATAATAACCTTATCCTATTAATAAAGAAAATAAGAAACTTATTAACGAAACCTTAGACGAGCTCTACGCTTAGAACTATATAGAATAGGGTAACTCTAGGCTTATACTATTCGGAGCTCTTATATTCGCTATATAGCGAATTATAAATAATAGGTATTAGGGTCGGATAGTTATAGACTTATATACTCTTCATAAAGCTATAATCCCTAATATATATTCTATACTACTATAGTAAGATAATATTAAACGCCTTTATAGTAAACTATAGATTACTATAGTTAACGGTCGATCCTTTTTCTCTTATTTTCTTATTAAGAAGGAATATTAAGATCGATTTAGTATAATTAGCTACTAGGGATAAGAGCGCTTAAAGGTAATACTTATAGGATTCTATAATTCGCCTACTTACGCTTAATACGTTATTAAGCTCGGAATTACGCCGCAGCCCCTTCGCAAAAAGACTATAACAAATTCACCTAGTTTATAGGCATAATTTAGGAAATACTATATAGGTATTTTAACCTATACCCTCTACTAGTTAAGGAAAATAATATAGGAACCCTATACGTTCCTACTACTTATAAGCAAACCCTCTAAATATTATAAAGTTAGACGCGCGCTATACTAGAGCTAATTATATCGGAGCTAAACGGGCTACTAAGGCTCTTATAGTAACGCCCTCGCTAAACCTTCTAGTAAGGTAAAAGCTACTATATAAGATAACTCCTTAACCTAAAGGGTCGACCTTCTAATAAGGTGCTAAAGGTACTATAAACGCTACTATATAAGAAGTAACTCCTTAACTAGAGAGGTCTTTCCTAAGAGGTTCTTATAGCTAGAAGTATAAGAAGCTCTGCTACTACGAGCAGGGCCTTATACCTCTCCCTTATCCTTATCCTTATCCCTATAACCTATAATAAATCCTTAATTATATTAGTACTAGACCTTATATATAAATATACTAAGCCTAAGCGAGGTATACCCTTTAGTATAAATAATATAAAGGGGATCGCTAGAGAGTTTAGCCTTAATATAATTAATAAAACCTACTCCTTTATTAACTACTCCGCTATATATAGAGAGTATATTATTAGTATAGCTCTTAAGAGGGCTTACTTTAATACCCCTATAGGGGACTCTATAAGGCGTAATAATATTAGAGCTAAGTAAGTAAACTTAGTAGTAGAAGTTTAGTAGGTCGTTATATACCCTATAGAGTAGCCCTTCTTTAAGTAGGTCCTCCGTATTACTAAGGTAGAGGTAGCCTAAGTAGCCTAGGCGAATATTAATAAGTATAGCTTGCGCTGATTAATAGAGAGAGCGTTGCTAATAATAATATAGCTAGCGGACGAAGTAGTAATAGAGGCGGTATTAGCAGCGCGGGTAGTGCGCGAGAGGAAAGGTCGATAGTTTCGTAGTTTAAATAATTAAAAACCACGTTATTATTAATATAAAGCTAAAGATCTTGAGGCTATAGGCACGTATAAGTGCAGCTATAGTTAGGAGAGGATCACGTAACCGAAGGCTATGTATTATTAGGAGGCGCGGAGTTAGAAGGTCTATTGCACTTAAGCAGGTAAAATCACTATGCAGTAGCCAGAGGCCCTTAATACGTTATAAATAGACTCCTATAACTATATAAGGAATATACCTACGCGTTTATTAATAATATCATTATCACCTCGAAGGACCTTAATACTTACCTTAAGTACCTCGACGCAATCCTTAAACTCTTTGTAGATATTAGGCTCTCGCTTTTAGTAAAGAAGTCGTTTATTAGATACCTTTCTATTAAGATACTTAGCTTTATTATTAACGCCTTTAGACTATTAAATACTTAAAACTATATTAACGCTATTAATAAGATTAAGTGCCCCTATAACCTCTGCTAACTTAAATACTAACTAGGCGTAACTAGTTTCCTACGATATATAATACTATACTATAGTTATTATATTTAACTGCTCTAATAGCATAAAACTACGTTACTTACCTAAGCCTAAGCTTAAGGGAAGGATAAAGGCGTAGTAAGAAAGGTCTTTTATTAAAGGATAAGTTTTAAACTTATATTAGAAGAAGTAGCTAGCTATAATAACGTTAAGGACGCTTTAATAGTAGATAACGCTTTATTCTACTATAACCCCGATAGGTAGTTATTTATATAGCTTAACCTATTAAAGGAATATAGATACTCTACGCTAATCTTCTAGCGAGCTAATAATATCGAATAGAAACCTTATAACCCTATTAAGCGTACTAACGTATATCTAATCGCCTATATTAGCAAGGCCCTTAACCAAGCTAAAGAGAAGTATTAGCTTACCAAACTCGAAGTTACTTACCTAGTATAGGTAGTAAAAAAGTATTAGCTAATACTACGTTTATTAAGACGAGACCCTATAATAGTACTTACTAACTATTTAGTAATATATAATATCGTTAAATAAATATCGCTATAGTTAGAGGATAAGACGAGGTCTAACTTATAACTTATATTATTATTAGAATATCTTAGCTAGTTCTCCCTAGAAGATTATTATATCCCTAGAACGTTAAATATTATAGTAGACGCGTTATTATACCTACTTATAATAGAAATCCCTATTAAAGACGTTAGGGAACTTAATAAGATATAGGATAATATACTAATAGGTATTAACTTTATAATAGAGGTATCTCTTAGTAACAACTTTAAGACTAAGCGTAGCTAATCCTATACTAACTCTAAGTCCTAGAATAGAGTATATAAAATACTCTATAAAAAGGCAGACGATATAGACCTTAACTTTATTATATATAATAGTCTCCTTTACTACGTTAACCCTTATACTAATAAACGAAGGCTCTGCGTTCTAAAAGAGTTAGTAACGCCTCTTATTAAAGAAGCTTATAATAACTAATATTACTTTAGTAAGGAACGAATATAGAGAGCTATTAATAACCCTTTTATATACCACGTCTTAAATAATAAGTTAATAACTATATAGCTGACTACTTATAATATAGAATAATAAGTATAGAACGTTAACTACTACTTAGCGCGATATAGCTAATATTAATACTAGCTATTCCCTTATATATATATGCTATAGACTTTATTATTAGACTTCCCGAAATACCTTCACGGTATTCTAGCTACGAAGTAGAGAACTTCCTACTTATTAATATAGTACTTACTATAACTAATAAGTTCTCTAAAGCAATACCCCTTATCTTAGGTTACTTGATATATACTACTAAGATCTAGGGATGCCTCCTTCTTTATAACCTCTAATATAGTAACTAGGGAATACTATAAGCTATTTTATTTAATCGCAACTAGAAGTTCCTATTAAGGTTTTAAACCGCATAATAGGCCGGATTATATACTAAATTAAGATTCTTAATAGCATATTATCTAGAAACTAATAGTATTTTAGAATATAAAAACTAAACCGTTAAACTAGCTATTTATTACTTTCTTAACCTCGTTAATAATACCTAAGTAATATTACTACTAAGCCTTTAGTATAACCTTAATAACACCTACTTATAAGTTATTATTTATGTACTAAACTAAATCCAATATAGTAGGAATACTAATAACGCGTTAAATATCTTAGGTAATACTAATCCTAAAATAAATTACGAAATCTTCTAGGAGGAAGCGAAAATTTTAATTATAGTAGCCTAGCGATATATAAAGGAATAGTATAATAAGAAATATCGTTTTATTACTTTTAAGCTACGTAACTAGGTATACCTTAAGATAGGATTAGGATATTATCTACTAGGATAGCTAAACTTAAAATATAGCTACTAGTATATTCTATTTAAGGTTCTTAAATGCATTAGTAAGTTAGTATACCGCCTCGATATTCTACTTAATATAAATATTTACCTAGTTATATCTATTATCTAACTTATACTAGTACTAGCCCCTAGTAATAACCTATTTAACTAATAAAATATCTACTAAAGCCTAGTTAATATTAAAGAAGATAATAATGTTTATTAGCTTAAAGTATATAAGTATTTTAAGATTAAAAGTATTCTTAAGAAGTAAACCCTCGCGCAAAGAAAGGTATAATATCTAGTTAAATAGAAAGGTTACCTACTAATATATACTATTTAAATAGATAAAGACGCTATAAATATAAATAAACTTATTATTATATTTAAAAGTAAGGAATAGGAGATAGAATAGCTCTATAGATAAGCCTAAGCTTGAAGACCTATCTAATAGGGTATTAAACTAGTATTAGAGCCTAGTAAAAAACTACTAAGGCGCTTAAGAGGAAGGCCTTATAAGCACCTAGCGGAATAATATAATATATATTATAAATAAGGAATATACTACTTAAAGCGCCTTAAATAGATATGTAGACTAAAAAGAGTATTATAACTAAGGCTTTATTATAAAATACAGATATTTAGCGCGCTTAGCGTATCTAAAGATCTTACCCTAATACTAGTAATATTTATATCTATCCTATTAGTAAAGATAACTACATCTATCGCACCTTGCCTCTCGAACTCCTTCAAAACTTAGTACTATAAGAACCTTTATAAGAATAACCGCCCTCCTCGCTAGAAGGTTAATCCCTACTCTTATTTAACTAATAAGAAGAATTAGCGCTTAAGTATATATATATAAAATAAATTTATATTACTAGGTAACCCTATTAGTTATTACTACTACCTTCGCCTACTTAGTATTAAGCGTACTTTTCCCTCTATATATATATTTTATAGAACAGCGTTAACGCCTTTAACCCTATTACTATACTATTATTATACTTATATATCTGCCTTTATTACTATTATCCTCTTCTAGATATCGAGGAACCTTACTAACGCTCTATATTATTACACGCTTAGCGCTACTAGAGTAATTTATATTATATATACTAGAAAGGGCTAGAACCAATAGGAACTAGAAAGACAATTGAGCTCGGAATTACGCCGCAGGCCCTTCGCAAAAAGACTACAATAAATTCACCTAGTTCGCAGGTATAATTCGGGAAACACTATATAGGTATTTAACCTATACCCTCTACTAGTTAAGGAAAATAATATAGGAACCCTATACGTTCCTACTACTCGCAAGTAAACCCTTATATAAAGTCGGACGCGCACTACACTAGGGCTAATTATATTAGAGCTAAATAGGCTACTAAGGCTCTCGTGGTAATACCCTCGCTAAACCTTCTAGTAAGGTAAAAGCTACTATATAAGATAACTCCTTAACCTAAAAGGTCGACCTTCTAGTAAGGTGCTAAAGGTATTACGAATACTACTATATAAGAGGTAACTCCTTAACTAGAGAGGTCTTTCCTAAGAGGTT
>JAVHLU010003104.1:0-13302 GCA_036785755.1 Colletotrichum ledebouriae
CCCTTTACTAGTATTACTATCTATAGTAATTAGCTATTATAATATAAATAATTTCTTAAAAAGTATCCCCTACCTTTTATTCTTATACTTACGCGAGGGCGTTATTATTATTTATAATAGCGGGGTCTTTATCTTAAGTAGTAGCTAGAAGATAAGCTAAAAAGTGCTTTAATAGTCCTATAGTAGTTAGGTTAGCAGTATAGAAACCCTATAGCGCTACTAGGGCGTGCTTAAAACTCTTAGCGCTATACTAAGTAGGATTATAATTATAGCCCCTCTAGTTAGCATAATACTATAGCTATCTTTAGTATAACTAGCTAGTAGTTATATATATACCTTTATATTCTAGCTTATTATTAAACTTAATAATAGGAGGGGGGGTCTTAAATTAACCTAGTAGAGGGTCCTTAGTAGCTTTTTAAAGTTATTAGGATAGAATACTAGGTAATAGTTATATCCCTTTAATAGGTCAAGTACCTAAGTTCCCCTAGGGCTAGTAGCTTTAATTAGCAATAAGCTATCTTATAGTATTAATAGCTTTAAAGAGTTTTCTTAGCGCTATCCTTCTATTAATATATAAGTAGAGTCCCCTATAGCTAAGTTATTAAGCTAGTAATAGTATTTAGTAGCTTAGGTATAGTATTATTAGGCTATGGCTATATTTCCTTTAGTGATATCCTAGGTATTATAGAGGTTTTATATAAGCTACTAAGTATCGCCTTAGTTAATTTTCTCCTTTATAATTAAGAACCTTTATATATATTATTCCTAGTCGAAGCTTATCTATAGTAGATATTCCTATTTAATCTTAAATAATATAAGCCTTATAGTTTTATTTAGTAATACTACTTAAGTAAAATCTATAATAAGGAGTATTTCGCTCTAGTTATTCTAGAACTAGTTTATTTATAAGTATAAGTATTAAGTTAGGTACTAATTAAGAATTTCTGTCTATCTATTAGTCTCTATATACCCTATTATATTTAACTATATAGTTATATTATATATTTTATATAGGTCGTTCTCGAAGTTAGAAGTAAATTAGAGGCCTCTATTAGATATAATTATAATAGGGAAGCCTATATACTAGAAGATACAGGTATGGTATAGCTAGGCGAGGTCCTGCGTTATAATAGTTTTATAATAAGGGAGGGAAACTATCTTGTTTATTAGGTAGTATATTATTATAAATATATTATTATACTTATAGTAGTTAGATGAGTAGGGTATAAAATCTATTATAATATGCTCCTAGGGGTAATCTAGTATAAGTAGGGGGTTTAACTCGCCTAGAGGCTTATCTCTTAGCTTCTAACCTAGTAGTGTGATGGGCGCAGTGGTGGGGCTACCCACCTTGCGCGCAGTGGGAAAGCTGGGATTATGTAAGCCCGCGCGTATATATATATACGCCCGCGCGCGCGCGCGCCCTTAGAGTAGTTCTTCCCTAATACAACACACAACGTATTACGCTCTTTTTGTTAGGGTCCTTTTTGCGTAGCCACAGTCATCCTATCCCATCTCAGTAGTAAGTATAATAGTTATAAATATACTACTTAATATTAGTAGTTAGATAGGGCTAGTAGTAGCGTTCCTTTAGGAGTTTAATAGTCTTATTTTAACCTAGGTATACTATAAGCCTCTAAATATAGGCTTTATAAATTAACTTTATATATAGATCCTCTTCTTCTAGTATTATAAGCTTCCTATCTATTATTAGGAGTCTATCTCTTATTTTCTAGCGTTTCTTTTCTATAATAGTAAGTAATTTTAGCGCCTTAGGTAATAGTATATCTAATTCGTAGTTTAACTATAGGATCTATTTAACTAGGAGGTAGCCTTATAGCTTATCCTCTAGCTCTAGGGTATTAATAGTAGCTATAAGACTACTAGGGGTAGCTTCTAGTAGCTAATATAATTTACTTATAGCCCCTAGGGATAGGTTAGTAGGTAGTAATAATACCTAAGTGTAGTCTAATTTATAAATAGCCTATTAGGTTTAAAGGTCTTTATTCTTCTATAAGAGGGTATTAGCTAGTATATTTTTATACCCTAGGTAATACTAGATATAGAAGTTAAAACTAGCTAAGATATCTAACTAATAGGCTTAGTAAGTATCTAAAAGCTACTTAGTTATGGAGTAGAGTAGTAGTTAGTAGTTTATAATAACCTTAAAACGCTAGGTAACTATAGAGAGTTTAGCCCTCTATTCTTCTGGCGCTAGGATAATTACTATTATCTTATAGTTATAAATAGGGTAGTTTATTTCTATTTGTAATATAGTCTTTAAGAAATAGGCTATAGGGTGCTATAGATTTCTATTAGGTTATTAATAGGGGAGAGTAGTAGTATAGATAGATTTAGAGGTATCTATCTTAATTTAGGTTAGTAGTTTAGGGTTCTAGTAGTATAGGATAGGGGCTAATGATAGGGCCTCCTTTAGTATTATAAATACTACTATATAGTTATTATTAAAGTTAAAATAGGCGTCTTTAGCTATAAGCCTAGTAAGTAGTTAAATAATTCTTTTATAATTTATAATGAATTAATAATAAAAGTTATAAAACCCTAGGAAGGACTAGACGCTATATATTATAGTTAGTAGTTACTAGCCTTCTACTATAGAGACCTTCTTAGGGTTAGGGCTAATCCCTTTAGTTATAATGATAAACCTAAGGTAGCGCGTTATAGTTATATTAAATTCGCACTTCTTAATATTAGCCTAAAGCCCTACTTACTATAGCTAGTTAAAGACTTTCTTAATATACTCCTTATATTAGAGGGGGTCCTCTAAGTAAACTAGGATATTATCTATATATACTATATAAAAGTTATCTAGGTATTCTATAAGTATATTATTTATATATTATTAGTATATCGCTAGGCTATTATAGAGCCTAAAGGGTAGAACCTTATACTTATAGGAGCTATAATAATTATAGAATATTATTAAGTCCTCTAGGTTAGAGTAGATACAAATTTAGTAGAACGCCTAGTAGATATCGATCTTTATAAATACTTTCGCATAGCTAGTTTAGCTTAGTATCTTATTAATTAGGGGTAATAGGTACTAGTCCTTCTTAATAGACCTACTTAGCTTTTAAAAGTTAATATAAAACCTTAGGTAGCTATTAGCTTTTTAAATAAATCATATTAGGGATATAAATAGAGTATTACCTAGCGCTATAAAGCCCTTCTTTAGGTTCTTAAGGAGGTATTATTAAATAGCCTTAAGTTCTAATACTAACTACTTATTAAGTTCGGAATTACGCCGCAGCCCCTTCGCAAAAAGACTATAATAAACTCACCTAGTTCGTAAATATAATTTGGGAAATACTATATAGGTATTTTAACTTATACCCTCTACTAGTTAAGGAAAATAATATAAGAACCCTATATATTCCTATTACTCGTAAGCAAACCCTCTAAATATTATAAAGTCGGATACGCGCTATACTAGGGCTAATTATATTAGAGCTAAACGGGCTACTAAGGCTCTTATAGCAACGCCCTTGCTAAACCTTCTAGTAAGGTAAAAGCTACTATATAAGATAACTCCTTAACCTAAAAGGTCGACCTTCTAGCAAGGTACTTAAGGTAAAAGCTACTATATAAGATAACTCCTTAACCTAAAAGGTCGACCTTCTAGTAAGGTAAATACTATTATATAAGAGGTAACTCCTTAACTAAAGAGGTCTTTCCTAAGAGGTTCTTATAGCTAGAAGTATAAGAAGCTCTACTGCTGCGAGCAGGGCCTTATACCTCTCCCTCTTCCTTAACCTTATCCCTATAACCTATAATAAATCCTTAACTATATT
Organism: Colletotrichum ledebouriae; assembly: GCA_036785755.1. Lineage (NCBI taxonomy): Eukaryota > Fungi > Ascomycota > Sordariomycetes > Glomerellales > Glomerellaceae > Colletotrichum > Colletotrichum ledebouriae. The sequence goes on from JAVHLU010003104.1 coordinate 3,816, forward strand.
AATACTAGACCTTATATATAAATACGCTAAGCCTAAGCAAGGCACGCCCTTTAGTATAAATAATATAGAGGGGGTTACTAGAGAGTTTAGGCTTAATATAATTAATAATACCTACTCCTTTATTAACTACTCTACTATATATAGAGAGCGTATTATTAATATAGCCCTTAAGAGGGCTTACTTTAATACCCCTATAGGGGACTTTATAAAGCGTAATAGTATTAGAGCTAAATAAGTAAACTTAGTAGTAGAAGTTTAGTAGGTTATTATATACCCTATAGAGTAGCCTTTCTTTAAGCAGGTCCTCTATATTACTAAGGTAGAGGTAGCCTAGGCGGCCTAGGCGAATATTAGTAAGTATAGCTTATGCTAAATAGAGAGAGCGTTGCTAACGACGGCATAGCTATAGCGGATAAAGCAGTAATAGAGGCGGTATTAGCAGCGCGGGTAGTGCGCGAGAGGTAAGTCGATAGTTTCGTAGTCTATTAAATAATTAAAAACCACGTTATTATTAATATGAAGTTAAAGATCGTGAGGCTATCTAGTATAACGGGCACGTATAAGTGCGGCTATAGTTAGGAAAGGTGGTTAGTAATTATGATCACGTGACCGAAGGCTATATATGATTAGGAGGCGTGGAGTTAGAAGGTCTATTGCACTTAAGCAGGTAAAATCACTATGTAGTGGCCCGAGGCCGCTAACTACTTATATAATAGGTAGAAGGTTAGCTACTCTTTCGCGCTTAGCTCTAGTTTAATGTAATAGTTATAAGAGTAATAGAGAGGTAATATATTACTAGTAGTCTTACTAAAGTAATCTTTCCAGTCCTAGAGGTAGAATAAGAGCCTCTTATTAATTAGGTATTAGCTTTTAGCTTTATTAACCTCTAGTAGGCTTATATCTTTTTCTTCTTCCTCTTACTTATTAGTAATTATTAAGTTAAGCTTATATAGTAATATAAAGCCTAATTTAATATTAATATACCTTAGGTTTCTCTTAAACACTATAGCGCTAATAAATGCTATATTAAGGTCTTTCCTTACTTACTAAGCCTCGAGGCTAAGGGGTTTAAGCTTCTAATATAGCATACGCTAGGCCTAGTTAGTAGTTAGCGCTCCTTTTAACGCTATATTTATCTTCTATAAGTTATTATTATATCCTGAGTCCTTAGGTATACCGCTTTACTATAGGATCTTTATAGGGGTTTTTATCTTACTTCCCGTAGCTTTTTAGGCGTTATAGAGCTATTCCTTAGCTTTAAATATAGCTTAATAGCGTTCTATATTAAGTTAATACTTAAAATTAATTTTAATAAGTTAAAGGAGGTCCTTAATATCCTATATAATTATTTAGGGGAGGTCCCGGGCTATAGGGGTATTACTTAGCTAGTATAAGCGCTAATAGTATATATCTATACTAATATTATAATAATTAAACTATAAGTAGCTAAGGATAAGGTTATATCTCCCTATATTAAGTTAGAAGAGGGGTATTTAGATTAATTCCTAGCGGTTTATTTATATATAGGTTATCTATACCTTAGTTATAATATCTAATAGCTTACTATTAAACCTAGTAGCTAGGATAAGGCGCTATAACCTATTATATTTAGTATAGTAAAAATCTCTTAGTAAGGGGGCTATATAGGTATTTCTAAAAATATAGCTATTAACTCTAGTATTAAGAAGAGCCTGAAGATAAATACTATATCTATTATAAACTAGAACTAACTCTTCCTCTACTAGTTTATTACTAATTACTTATTATAAGTTTATAAATATTATTACTAATTACTAATCTCTTTAGGTCTCTCCTAATAAGTAGTCTACTTTTACTAAGGGCTCTAGTTTTCTACTAGCTCTAATTTTTTACTAATAGCTTTAATAAGCTTAGTAATACTTATAATAGCTCTAGCTTTCTTATAGGGGTAATCCCGCGAGGTATAGCTAATATTACTATAGATAAAATAAGCGCCCTCGTTATAGAGCTTCTTATATAAGGCCTTAGGGATATAACCCTAGTTAGTATAAGTTTAGATATAGGGGTTTTCTCTATTAGAGGGTTTAGCGCGGGCTATTAAGATAAGGCCTCGTATAGTAGTCTAGTTAGTTGAATAGGTATTAGAAGGCGTTATAAGCTATAGTATAGACCTAAGTAGTATAGTTCTAGAAGTTAAAAGCGCTATTTATACAATAAACAGAGTACTAGTCCTAGAGGGATATAAGTAGCTTCTTATAGAACCTCTAGTAATACTAGGACTCTAGGAGTTTAGCTTTATAAGTAAGCTTAGTAAAAGTAGCTTATTTAACTTAGATATTTTTAAATAAGATAAAAAGAGCGTTAAGCTTAATCTAAGCCTTATTATACTAAACTAGGTTAATAAAGATACCCTTTAGCTTTTAATAAGCTATTCTATTATAATAATTTAAAGTAGGTCCCCTAAGAGGAGAGGGGATAAGACATTATAAGTAGTTCCTCTAAGGCATAAGAGTATATACTTAAAATATTAAGACTTATTATAATACTCCTTATTATTAAAGCGTATTTTAATATAAAAGAGCTAGGTATTAAACTATAAATACTTAGAATTAGTACTCTCAATACTTATAAAGATAGAGACCATAAGTATCTTAATAGCTTAAGTATTATTACTACCAATAGTTAATAAGAGCGAGCTAGAATAAACCTAACTCTTAAGGTATATTATTTACTTAAGCATTACCTAAAGTATAACGCTATAGTTACTAGAGGGAGGGTTTATAAGGGGAGGAATAGTAGTTATGTTATATTTAAAGCGCTAACGCAAGGCTTTATTAGTATCTCTTACCTTATCCCGCTTCTTAGTAATAGTCATGGTACTATATCAGGCCTAATTACGCTCTTTTTAATAACGCTTAAGTGTAATAAACTACTTAGCGTTATTACTAATAATATAGGTATTATTTAAACGCTCCTAGAGCTCTTAATTCTTATATTCTAGGTAGAGGGTAGTATTATATAGTATATAAAGGTTATTACTTATAGTAATATATCTAGTATATAAAGCTTAAGACTTAGTATTTTAAGAAATTCTCTTTATAAGCTAGTTTTAAATCTAAGTAAGGGTTAAGTTAGGGTTATTTTAAAATAGTTATATTATATTATTAAGAGTAAGAGTAATATTCTAGCTTTTACTTAAGTAATTATAATTATTAATAAGGAGGTTAGAGAACTTTTATAATTTAGTAATAGCGCTCTAGGCTAGGCTCTTATATCCCTCTATATCGAGGTCTATATAGAGGCTTTTAATAGGCTACTTATATATAGGCTTATTTAGGTTAAAAACCTTTAGGTCCTTGCATAAGGGGGTATTATAATTAGGTAGCGCGGTATAGCAGCGTTGAAGGGTCTTTATATAAAGCTTAAGGAGTCTTTTAGTATTAAATATAAGCGCTATTATAGCCTTATAACTACGACTAGCTAATTAGGTCTTATTTAGTATATTATTATAAGGTAGAGGGGGGGGGGGGGGTAATTAATTCCATTCGGGTTAGTTAGGGTATAAAGTAGTTAGCTTAGCGCTTAGTTAGGTATTATACTTATATTAGTTAATTAAGAAGGTAGGGGTAATAATAGTTAATTAAGATATTATACTTCTATCTCTAGAGAATAGATAGATAAATATAGAATAGTATTATAAATAGTAAATAGGTAAAGGTTAATACGCTTTAATTATACTATATTAAGTAGATTCTATATTAAAGAAGGGAAAAGTCTAACTATGCAGCCTATAATAGAATACTACGGATAAGCTAGCTAGACTAATATTATAAGCCTTCTTAGGTAGGGTAATACTAGGGATATACTTCGTACCCTACCCTATAAGATATCTAGAATTTAACTAGTATACTACTAATATAAGAAGACCCTACTACTAACCTTAGCAGGGTAGAAGTAATTACTAATATAAATAATAACGTAATACCTATATACTAATACTAAAACTATAGAAGAATAATTATCCCTAGTTAGGCCCCTATTATAATTAGTATAATATAAGTAACTAATCTAGACTAGGTTATAATAGCTATAATTAATTATAATAACGTCTATTCTACTAATGATAGAACGTAGCGCTTAACTAACCTAGCCCGACTCTATAGGGCTAGAATTTAGGATATAATAATACCTAGCGAGGAGAGGATAATCGCTTTTAATTATATATAGGATGAGATAGACTTGGCTGCGTAGCTTTCGAAAAAGCTCCCTTAGCGCACGGGCCTATTATAAGAGGATTATAGAGTAAAGCGTAGAGGAGAGGAGTATAGCAGACTTTAGTATTATTTATATATTATTGCTATTAATATCTTAAGAATTATATACCTCCTTTTTTAGTATTTCTATAATAACTCTATACCTAGTTGAGATAATCTCTTTTAATTAAATCTATAAATTACGTTATATATCTTTTAAGCTTCTTTTTAATATTCTTACCTATTTATAAGTAGAGTTATATTATTTATTATCTTTCTAGTTCCTATTAGTTCCAACCCTTTCTAATAGTACCTAGAGGTAGATTCTTCTACTCTTTTTAATAGCCTTTATAGGCTTCTTAAATAGTTAGGTGCCTTCGCTACGTATATATATTCCCGCTATTAATATATATTTATATATATATATACATATCATTAATCCACTTCGAATGTAATAATAAGCTTATGAAATCTATGAATAATAGATAATAATAATACGATTAATAACGAATATAATTTAGAAGAGAGGAAGATATTTATAGACCTATCTTAGTTCTAAGGGAATAGTAATAGCTATGGTTTCTTATAGAATTAAAGTAGGAATAATATAAACCCTAAAGTCCTCCCTTTCTCCCTTTCTAGCGAGCATATCCCTTTCCTTATCCCTTATATATTATTATAAATACTATTATTTCACTAGCAGGTTATAGCTAAAGTAGCTAAGATAGCTATATATAAGACTAATATAGCGATTAGTAGTCTTACTAAGTTAATACGTATAGCGAGATTAACTAGATTAGTAATTAGAAACTAATAAACCCCTTATTACTATAGCCCTAAGTATTAAGAGCAACGTGCTAACTTTTAAGAGATATTAATATAGTAAAGCTATAAGTTCTTCTAAAATAAGAGCGTTATTAGGAAGAACTTTTTATATTAATAAGACTTAAAGTAGATCTATAAGAGCGTAGAGTTATAAGGTCGAGGTCGTTAGACCTTTCCTATATTTATTTAGGTATTTAGTTTATACTCTTTCCTTTTTTATACCTTCTATTAGGAAGGTTAATCTTTACCTTTTAGGAAGATAGGCCTACCTAAGGAAAAAAAGCTCTCTTATTACTATTAAACCCCTATATATTAAAAGCTTAAATCTAATTAGTCTTTTAAAAGATAAAGCTAATTTATAGGTCTACATAGCTTAATATAGTATATATTACTCTTATTATCTCTTATTAGCTCTTTATTAGTAGCTCTTATATATATAATAAGGCTCTAGCTAGTAGCTAGTAGGAATAGGCACTTATTAGTATATTTATATCTTTAGTAAGGTTAAATAGAGTTAGCTATAACTAGACTTAGTAAATAAAACTTTAAAATATAGTATAAAGTAGTTATTAAGGACTAATTTCAGCGAGGTAGCTATTAAGGATTATCTTAATCTTTAAAGGATCTCCTTAGTTATCCTCTTTATATAGTACCTATAGATTTTAAGTAGTATATAAGCTATAAAAAGAAATAGCTACTCCTTACTATAGCTTATAATATATTTACCCTTTACTTTTTATTATATCTCTTAGTATATATAGCTCTAATAAGAGCAGGAGGTATATAAAAGATTATATACTAAGAAGAGAGTATTATATAAAGGATATATTATACTATTCGCCTATCTAGTAATTATCTCTATTATAAATCCTAATAAAAAGATCTATTTTCTTAAATATATAATAAGTACTTATGAGCATATTTATACCTTTATTAAGGTTAAATAGAGTTAGCTATAACTAGACTTAGTAAATAAAACCTTATAATATAGTATAAAGCCCTTATTTATTAAGAACTACTTTCAAGCTTTCTAGGACCTACTTACTTATCTTCTTTATAAAGTATTTATAGATTCTAAATAACATATAAGCTAGCTTTTATTATTAAGTTAGAGCTTAAAGTTATCTCCAGAGATATATAGCTTAAGTAGATATAACCTACTGATACTATCTCTTTATAAGGTACCTATAGATTCTAAGTAATATATAAGCTATAAAAATAAAACGCTACTTATTAGTATAGCTTATAATATACTTACCTCTTATCCCTTATTATCTCTATTAGTATATATACCTCTAATAAGAGCGGGAGGTATATAAAAAACTATATATTAAGAGGAGATAATTATACAAAGAGACTACTGTAATACTATTTACTTATATTAAATACTAGATATTATAGTTAATATCCTATTAGAAGAGCTAATAGCTAGCGCTCCCTAGTATAGAGAACAGAATATATAGTATTACTAATTAGATATATACTACCTATAGCGTTACCTTACTAATAGAAGTATTCTCCTTAGAGCTAGCTATGGCTAGCGCTCCCTAGGTTTATTTAAAAAGAATTATAACTGCCTACTTTATCTTTCTATTTAGAAGATATTATAATAATAACTTTACTTTATTAAGTAGAAGACTTTATTATTTTAACTATATAATATAAATTCAATATTTATAGACCTATAAGTATTATATCTTCTTCTTTCTTAGCAAATTTAGATAACAGATCCTCTTCTAATAACGGGAAATAGCCTAAAGAGAGATATATAAGAGCTTTATTTAGCGAGATATAACCTTATATTATAAAATAGCTAGCTTCTCATAATAATATAAATAGATTTATAAATCTTACCTTAGGGATAGGAGTAATACCCTCGAGCACTTTATATTCTCCTAAAGGGAATTATACTAATTAGGATATCGCAGCCCTTACTTATCGATACCCTATTATTATAATAATAACGCCCTACTCTACTAGAGCGCCTAAGTTTATTAATACTAATATCTCCGACTTTATTACTAATTATAAGAGCCTTTTAAAGCTTTATTATAAGACTAATAATAATATAAAGAATAAGGTTTATATATATAGCTCTAGCAACTATTGAGATATAGTAAAATCCTATACTAGGAAGCGCTAGCTATTAGCTCTTCTAACAGGATATTAACTATAATATTTAGTATTTAATATTAGTAAATAATATAGTAGTCTCTTTATATAGTAGTCTCCTCTTAACCCGTCGTTTTTTATATACCTCCTGCTCTTATTAGAGGTATATATACTAATAGAGATAATAAGGGATAGGAGGTAAGTATATTATAAGCTATACTAAGGAGTAGCTATTTATTTCTATAGCTTATATACTACTTAAAATCTATAGGTACCTTATAAAAGAAATAAGTAAGGAGATCTTTTAAAGCTTAAAGGTAGTTCTTAATAACTATATTATACTACGTTTTAAAGTTTTATTTACTATATCTAGTTATAGCCAAAGGGTATAAATATATTAGTAAGTACTTATCCCTACTAGCTACTAGCTCCCGCTCTTATTAGAGGTATATATACTAATAGAGATAATAAGGGATAGGAGGTAAGTATATTATAAGCTATACTAATGATAGCCTTTTATTTTTATAGCTTATATATTACTTAGAATCTATGGATACCCTATAAAGAGGTAGCGCTAGCAAGCTATATCTACTTAAGCTATATATCTCTAGTAATAACTTTAAGCTCTAACTTAATAATAAAGGCTAGCTTATATATTACTTTAAATCTATAAGTATCTTATAAAGGAAATAACTAAATATGTCCTAGAGAGCTTAAATATAGTCCTTAATAATAAGAGCCTTATACTATATTCTAAGGCGTTATCTACTAAGTCTAGTTATAGCTAACTCTATTTAATAATAATAAGGGAATAGGTATATTAATAAGTATTTATTATTTGCGAAAAGAAATAGACTTTCTTATTAGGATATATAGCGGGGATAATTACTAGATAAGCGAATAGTATAGTAGTCTCCTCTTAATACCTAGTTTTCTTATATACCTCCCGCTGTTATTAGAGGTATATATATTAATAGAGATAATAAGAGATAGGAGGTAAGTATACTATAGGCTATACTAATAAGTAACTTTTTATTTTTATAGCTTATATACTACTTAGAATCTATAGGTACCTTATAAAGAGATAGTATTAGTAAGTTATATCTACTTAAGCTATATATCTCTAGAGATAACTTTAAGCTCTAACTTAAGAATAAGGGCTAGCTTATATATTACTTAAAATCTATAGGTATATTATAAAGAAGATAAGTAAGTAGGTCTTAAAAGGCTTAAAAATAGTTCTTAATAATTAGGGCCTCGCGCTATATTCTAAGGGTTTATCTATTAAGTCTAGTTATAGCTAACTCTATTTAACCTTAATAAGGGTATAAATTTATTAATAAGTACTAGAATAGGATGAGATAGACTTAGCTGCGTAGCTTTCGAAAGGCCCCCTTAGCGCACGGGCCTATTATAGGAAGACTATAGAGTAGAGCGTAGAGGAGAGGAGCGTAGCAAATAGGGATTATTCTAATATATTATTACTATTAGTACCTTAATAATCCTATACCTCGTTTTCTAGTATTTTCTTAGTAAAGATATACCCGATTTAGATAATCTCTTTTAATTAGATTTATAAATTATTCTATATATCTTTTAAGCTTACTTTTAATATTCTTATCTATTTATAAGTAGAGTTATTTTATTTCTTATCTTTTATAGTTCCTACTAGTTCTAGCCCTTTCTAATAGTACCTAGAAGCGGATTCTTTTGCTCTTTTTAATAGCCTTTATAAGCTTCTTAGAGGGCCTCTGGCTACTGCATAGTGATTTTACCTGCTCAAGTGCAATAGACCTTCTAACTCCGCGCCTCCTAATAATATATAGCCTTCGGTCACGTGATTATAATTACTAACTACCTTTCCTAACTATAGCTATACTTATACGTGCCTATTATACTAGATAGCCTCACGATCTTTAACTTTATATCGATAATAACGTGGTTTTAAATTATTTAAATTATAAAACTATTAACTTATCCTCTTATATACTACCCGCGCTACTAATACCGCCTCTATTACCGCTTCATCCGCTAGCTATACTATTATTAGTAACGCTCTCTCTATATTAAAGTAGTTAGCATAAGCTATACTTACTAATATTTAAGCCCTAAGGGGCCTAGGCTACTTCTACCTTAAAAGTGCGGAGGACCTGCTTAAAGAAGGGCTACTCTATAAGGTATATAATAACCTGCCTAGCTTCTACTACTAAGTCTACTTACTTAGCTATAATATAATAATAAGTATCCCCTCTAGGGGTATTAATAAGAGCCCTCTTAAGGGCTATACTAATAATATACTCTCTATATATAATAGAGTA
>JAVHLU010003105.1:0-13295 GCA_036785755.1 Colletotrichum ledebouriae
CCTTAAGTATAAATAACTCGCCTCTCCCTCTCTAGAATACTCCCTTTTACTTAGAAGGTAGACACTTCAATATTAACTTATTTATACTTATTATTTCCCTTTTGAGCTATCGATTACGTTATTAACGGTTACGTAACCTAAGAAAAAAATATATTATTATTAATATAAAGCTAAAGATCGTGAGGTTATCTAGTATAATAGATATATATAAGCGTAGCTATAGTTAGGAGAGGATTATATAACTAAAGGCTATATATTATTAGGAGGCGCGGAGTTAGAAGGTCTATTGCACTTAAGTAGGTAAAATCACTATATAGTACCTAGAGGCCTTAGTAATAGCCTTATACCCCTTTACCTTAAGATCCTCTATTATATAAGAAAATAATAAGAGAGGAGATTAAAGTATAGTAGTAAGCTAGACCTTAGCTTAAGAGTGTTTAAATTTATTTTAACCTAGCTAGGGCTTAGTAGATATATTAACCTTATTTATATCTATTTATTTAGTTAATAGTAACTATTTTACTTCTTTATTATCCTTAGTATTATTAGGGTATAGTACTTATTAGAGCCTTATTAACTTATTAATCTTATTATAGTAGTCTCTAATATTCTCTTAATTTATCTCTTATAAGTAATATTTCTATTTATTAATATTACTATTAAGGTTTTAGGTTTTATTAAATTAAAAATCTTATGTAGGTATAACTTCCTATTTAGCTAGATACTATATTTAATATAATTTAGAGGAGGTATAGCTTATAAAGTATCTAGTTTAAGCCTTAAGGTTAAAGCACTAAAGTTAGTTTCTATATATCTAGGCTTAATTAGTTATTATAAAGACTTTATAGCTATACCAGCGAAGGTAGGTAATACGGTCCACGTAGTAAGCGAAAAATATAAGTAAAATTTCTTTAATTTCAGAAGGTTTTCTCCTTAAAGGTAATGAACCCTTTTAAGGAGATTTACTATATTTAAATACGTTTAATATATTAATTATATCAAAGCGCCCTTAGGCGGGATAACCGCACTAAGCGCGTTTAGTACTAATTACCTACATAAGAAGAGAAAGGCGTTATCTATGATACTTAGTATAAAGTTCGATTTATACCTCTATTAAAAGTAACTATCTAAATAAATATAGCTAAGCTAGTATATATATATAACCTTATCTATTCCTTCTATTTATACTATTTATAAAGGGGTTAGACCTAAGTTAATTTAATAAGAGGTCGCTATAGTACTATTTATTTAAGCTAAAGAGGAAAAGGGGAAGTTTTCCTCTTTATTAGAGATTTTACTAATCTATAGGGAATTACTAAGTAAGCCCTAGGTAAGCCCTAGGTAGCTCCCTAAGGTAGGAAACCTAAATAGAAGCCTAAGTAAGCTTAACCTAGATATAGCTTATAATATTACTCCCCCTCCTAGCTAGCTCTCCCCTAGGTATAAGCTCGGTTACTATTACTATTTATAACTAGCTTATAAAGACCCTTATATTTATTTACTATAGTAATATCTATTATAGCCTCTATAAGCTCCTAGGTAGGTATTATATACCCCTCTTACGTATAGTGGCTTTCACCTTTAGCACCTTGCTAGAAGGTCGACCTTTTGGGTTAAGGAGTCATCTCATATAGTAGCTTTCGCAGCCCCTTGCTAGAAGGTTTAGCGAGGGCGTTTCTAGGCTATAAGAGCCTTAGTAGCCCGTTTAGCTCCGATATAATTAGCCCTAGTATAGCGCGCGTCCGACTTTATATAAGGGTTTACTTATAAGTAGTAGGAATATATAGGGTTCTTATATTATTTTCCTTAACTAATAGAGGGTATAGGTTAAAATACCTATATAGTATTTCCCGAATTATACTTACGAACTAGGTAAATTTATTATAGTCTTTTTGTAAAGGGGCTGCGGCGTAATTCCGAACTTAATAAGTAGGTGGTTTTATAGGTCCACATAGGTCTCTAGCTACTTTATCTAAGTAGCTATATTGTTTATTAGTATAGTTATTATATTTTACCTTATTAGTTAACTTGCCTTTAAAGCAAGCTTCACAATTTAGCACCTTGCTAGAAGGTCGACCTTTTGGGTTAAGGAGTCATCTCATATAGTAGCTTTCGCAGCCCCTTGCTAGAAGGTTTAGCGAGGGCGTTTCTAGGCTACGAGAGCCTTAGTAGCCCGTTTAGCTCTAATATAATTAGCCCTAGTATAGCGCGTATCTAACTTTATATAAGGGTTTGCTTATAAGTAATAGGAATATATAAGGTTCCTATATTATTTTCCTTAACTAGTAGAGGGTATAGGTTAAAATACCTATATAGTATTTCCTAAATTATACCTGCGAACTAGGTGAATTTGTTATAGTCTTTTTACAAAGGGGCTGCGGCGTAATTCCGAGCTTAATATACCCCTCCTACTTAAATAAGACCTCGCGCTTCTACTCTCGCCTAACTACCTTCTATTATATTATATATATATCCTCTATATACTACTTTAAACCGCTATTATTAGCTATACTTAACAATAGCTAGGGGTTTATTCATACCTAGGTAATTAAGGGGTCCTTTAGTACCCTTTAAAGGAGGTTTCTATAAAACCTCGGGTAGAGATTATAAGATATATCTAGCTTAATAATATATAAGCTTAGGACTCTAAGTATAATATACTTATAGTATCATTATAATAGCTTCTTCCTAAGCCTAAGGCTCTTATAATTAGCTATTAAGAGCTAGACCTTATTACCTACTTAATACTCCGCTAAAGGTATCTTATATTAATTTATATTCTCTTTGTTATATTACTAAGATATTATAATACTTATTTAGATAAAGTCTATTACTTCTTATAGCCTAGCTACCAAGAGGGTAGCTATTATATCCCTAGAGGGGTCCTCTTATAATATATTTTTATACCTAATATATAGAAAGTATAATATCTATTTCTAAGAAGAATAGCGAGAGACTAGTTATATTACTTATAAGAATATATAATTCATATTCTTAGTAATATCTTATATTAATAAATACTAATAAATACTCTTTATAAATACGCTTCTCTAGAGTATAATATACCCTTTCTATTATAAATACCTTGAGTTATTAAGGAATAAAATAAATAAAATAAGCTAGCTTAATAACCTAACCTTAATAACTGAATAACTGAATAACTCAATACCTATACGTATATATATAATAAAGTGCTATATAGTAGCTTAAACAATAATAATAATAATAATAATAATAATAATAATAATAAATATAATACTAGTACTTTAGAACTTTAAAACTCTATATAAAATCATATATAGTTATAACCATATACTTTCTAATAATGAAATTTTCCTCATTACTTCTTCTTTATAGCTATATAACGTGGTGCACGGACCGCTTAGTGATCTAAGCGTAACTGCTTAGATAATTAGCCCCTTTCATAGCTACGTTTCAGAATAATTCAGCCCCTTACGTCTCTTAGGAGCAATTAGAACTTAGAGAATATAACATCATCGAGGATATCTCCCGACATTAGTTCCTATATTATTTTCTATGTAATTTTATGCTATATTATGCTGGATATATGGAGAATTTCCCTGAATATTATCGCGCCCTAATATCCGGGCCTTCCAAGCTATCCTCCGAGCTACCGCAATATCTCCCATGAGATCTTATACTACTAACTCTATTTTAAAGTATTAGTTAGGTAGCGGGTAGTAGCTATCCTAGTTATCTTATACCTAAGTTATAAATACTTATAAGATAGCTTATATCTCCTAGTTTTATCTTTTAATACTACTATTAGTTTATAAGTAGTATATAATATGTAATATTTAACCTTTATACTAATAAGGTAGTAAAACTTAGCTTAGAAGTAGCTTACTTAGTTAGACTTATAATTATTAGTAGTATTATATGGGAACTTATAGAACTAGAAGTAGTAAGTAAAGAACTAGTAGGTATAAGCTTCTATATCTATAATCTCTATCTCTTCTAGTATTACTAACCTCTTTAGCTTATATATTATAACTTATAAGTATAAGCTAGTATTATTCTTTATAAGTAGTAAGTTTATAATAAAGTCTATTAAGGAGTCTAAGTATAACTAGGTAGGTATTAATAGGGGCTTTAAGAAACCCCTCTTAGCTTACCTCTAGATATATATCTCTCTATAAATATTATAATTCCTTATAAACCTCTATATTATTTATAATTATCCTAGCTAGTAGAACTATTAGCTTACTATTTCTAATATATTATTATAGCTTAGGTAAGTAGTTATACTTAAGTTATAGCTCTATGATACGGTCCACGAAGTAGGCGAAAATTATAGGTGAAAAATACTATGAATTATTGAAGGTTTTTTCCTTAAAGGCGATATGCCCTTTTATAAGGGTTAACGCGTTTAGGTATATTTAACGTATTAAACGCGTTAGACGCCCTTAAGCGGGATAACCGCGCTAAGCGTGTTTAGTATTAATTACCTATATAAGAAGAAAAAGGTATTAACTACGATATATAATATAAAATTTAATTTATACCTCCTATTATAGTAATATACTAGTAAGTAGAGCTATATTATTATATATAAGTAACTATATATAACCTTACTTCCTTTCTATTCTATACGTTTTATTATATCTAGCTTTAGGCTAAGGGAGTCTTAGGCGTAATATTAATTATCTTTAAGAGGTCGGGGTAATCCTTATCCTCGTTATTAATAATCTCTTTAGCTATAACTAGGAGTTAGTTAATACTAACGCTATAAGTAGCAGCTAGTTAGGTATTATCCTTATATTACTCTAGGAATAGGTAGCGAGATTTATTACTAACCTTAAGGTACGCCTTAGTAATACTATTATTTTTAATTATAGCGATCGAGGTAGCGAGGGAGGCGATATTAGTATAAAGGCCTTAAAGGTTAGTAGTATATTTATATTAAAAGTTAGTTATATCTATAGCTTTAGGGTTATTAAGGTCTAAGAGAGTATAGATAGCGCTTAAGTTATTACTATTAACTATAGCCTAACTAATATAAGTATTATCCTTAGTATATATACTAGGAAACTCATATTATAGTATCTACTTAATAATAAAGAATAGCGATATAGCGCTAAACTCCGGGTTACCTATAATTCGTTTAGTTATAAATAAGTTAAGGGCGCAGATATATATATATAGACTAAGGATAATTAAGCTATTCTAGATAAGTACGTATAAGGTAAGGCGTTTAATATAGCGGGTAGTAATAAGGTTAATAGTATTAAAGAAATAGAAGCGCTAAAAGTATATATTAATTACCTCTTAAGTAGTTAGGAACTTTATATAAGAACGGGTAAGGCGATAGAAGCTAGCGATATAAGTATAGGATTACTAGTTTATAATAACCATCTTCTTAATACTAGTAGTAGAGTTAGGCGTCTTAGCGGAGCTAGGCGTATTAATAGTATTAAAGGGGCTAATATTAGAGGAAGGATTAATATTAGGGCGATCCTCTAGGCTAGTAGCTAATACTATACGCTTAGTAGAAGACTTAGTAATAAGGTATTATTCTAGGCTAAGGAAGCCTAGGCTTTCTTATATTAATCCCTAGGGATAGTTACTATAATAAACTTAAACTCGTTAATAGCTAACTTAATAAATTAGCCTAAGTTAAGGGTAATAGCGCTAGTATTAGTAATACGACCCTTAGAGAGCGCTATAGTTAGGGCGATCTAGGTCTCTTTATATCTATTAAGTAGTATAGTAATATAGCTAATATATTTACTATAGGCTCGTATTCCCTTAATATCCTTAATAGTATCTATCGTATTAGGGGTGCTAATACTAGTAGCTTACTTCTTAGGAGTAGCTATCTTATTAGTCTTATTCTAAGTAATAGGAGTTAATCTAATACTAGTTATAATAATATTAGTTAATAGTTAAGGTTTAATATATTTAGTAGCGTTAATAGGTTAGTTAGGTTAGCTAGTATTAAGGGATAGTTTAGGCTAATTAGTATTAATAGTTTTATTAGCTTAGTTTATTTAGTAGCAACGGGTTCGTTATCTCTACTTAAGGCCTCTTTAGAATTAATAGAAATAGGCGTACTAGTAATATTAGTAGTATAATATAGGTTGCGTTTAAGGGAGTTCTATATAGTATTATAGAGGGATAGCTACTTAATATTTAAGATAGTATTAGGGAATTAGTAGTAGAACTTAATTTAGTTTATAGATAGTAATTAACTAACTAAGTAAGCGTTAATACCTAGGTAGATAATAAATAGGGTATTAGAAATATTATAACTAGTTCTATAATATTAGGTCTCTTAGTTAAGAGCGCGCTCGAAGATTTCTTAGTTATAAATATAATATCTAGGCTTATTATAAGGGATCTTAACGTTAGGTAGGTAGTAGTAAATATAGTTAAAAGTAATATACTTAGCGTCTTTATATTTAGAGAGTTATCTATTTATAATAAAGTAATACCTAGGTATATATAATATAGGTTACTCTAATAGCACTAAGCGCGTAATAACGTAGAGCGTTAGTAAGATTTCTTAACGTCTCGACGAGGATAATAGTAATAAAGGGAGATATATAAGAGTAATAATAGTATAGTAACGGGGTTAAAGGCGTTAACGCTCTTTAGTGAAATATATATATAGAGGAAAAATACGCTTAATACTAAGTAGGTAAAGGTAGTAGTAATAACTAGTAAGGTTGCCTAGTAATATAAATTTGTTTTATATATATATACTTAAGTGCTAATTTTTCTTATTAGTTAAGTAAGAGTAGGGGTTAACCTTCTAGCGAGGAGGGCGGTTATATTTATAAAGGTTCTTATAATACTAAGGGTAGAAGGAGTTCGAGAGGGAAGGTATAATAAGCATAGTTATCTTTACTAACGGGATAGATACGAATATCGCTATTATTAGGGTAAAGTTCTTAGATATACTAAGCGCGCTAAACGTCTTTATTTTATAATAAGGCCTTAATTATAATACTCTTTATAGTCTACTTATCTATTTAAGGCGCTTTAAGCAGCGTATTCCTTATTTATAATATATATTATATTATTCCCCTAGGTTCTTATAGGGCTTTCCTCTTAAGCGCCTTAGTAGTCTTTTACTAGGCTCTAATACTAGTTTAACGCCCTATTAGATAGGTCTTTAAGCTTTCGCTTATCTATAGAGCTATTCTATCTCTTATTCCTTACTTTTAAATATAGTAATAAGTTTATCTATATTTATAGCGTCTTTATCTATCTAAATAGTATATATTAGTAAGTAACCTTTCTATTTAACTAGATATTATACCTTTCCTCGCGCGAGGGTTTGCCTTTTAAGAATACTTTTAATCTTAAAATACTTATATGCTTTAAGCTAATAAATATTATTATCTTCCTTAATATTAACTAGGCCTTAGTAGTTATCTTAATAGGTAAATAGGTTATTACTAGGGGCTAGTACTAGTATAAGTTAGATAATAGATATAACTAGGTAAATATTTATATTAGGTAGAATATCGAGGTAGTATACTAACTTACTAACGCGTTTAAGGACCTTAAATAGGATATACTAGTAGCTATACTTTAGGTTTAATTATCCTAGTAGATAATATCCTAATCCTATCTTAAGATATACCTAGTCGCTTAGCTTAAAGGTAATAAAACGATGTTTTTTATTATACCGTTCCTTTATATATAGTTAGGCTACTATAATTGAAATTTTTACTTCCTCCTAGAAGATTTCACGGTTTATTTTAGGGTTAGTATTACCTAAGATATTTAACGTATTATTAGTGTTTTTACTATATAGGATTTAGTTTAGTAAATAACTAATAACTTATAAGTAGGTGTTATTAAGGTTATATTAAAGGCTTAGTAGTAATATTACCTAGTTATTATTAATAAGGTTAAGAAAGTAATAAATAGCTAGTTTAATAGTTTGATTTTTACGTTCTAAAATACTATCGGTTTATAGATAATATATAGTTAAGAATCTTAATTAGGTATATAATTCCGCCTATAGTATAGTCTAAAACTTTAAAAGGAACTTTTAGTTATAATTAGATATAATAGCTTTTAGTATCCCCTAGTTACTACGCTAGAGGTTATATAGAAGGAGGCGTCCCTAGATCTTAGTAGTATATATTAAGTAACCTAGGATAAGGAGAGTTACTTTAGAGAACTTATTAGTTATAGTAAGTACTATATTAAGAAGTAAGAAGTTCTCTATTTTATAGCCTTAATATTATAAAGGTATTTTAGGAAGTCTAATAATAAAGTCTATAGTAATTATATAAAAAGGGATAGCTAGTGTTAATATTAGCTATATTACGCTAAGTAGTAGTTAACGTTCTATATTTATTATTCCGTATTATAGGTAGTTAGCCACGTAATTATTAACTTATTATTTAAGACGTAGTATATAAAAGTGTTTATTAATAGCTCTCTATATCCGTTCCTTACCGAAGTAATAGTAGTTATTATAAGCTTCTTTAATAAGAGGCGTTACTAGCTCTTTTAGTATATAGAGCTTTTATTTATTAGTATAGGGGTTAACATAGTAAAAAGACTATTATATATAATAAAGTTAAGGTCTATATTATCTGCCTTTTCGCAGAGTATCTTATATGCTCTGCTCTAGGACTTAGAGTTAGTATACGATTAGATAAGTTTAGCCTTAAAGTTATTATTAAGAGATACTTCTATTATAAAGTTAATACCTATTAGCATATTATCCTATATCTTATTAAGTTCCCTAATATCTTTAATAGGGATTTCTATTATAAGTAGGCGTAATAATATATCTACTATAATATTTAACGTTCTAGGGATATAATAATATACTAGGGAGAACTAGCTAAGATATTCTAATAATAACATAAGTTATAAGTTAGACCTCGTCTTATCCTCTTACTATAGCGACGTTTATTTAATGATATTATATGTTATTAAATAGTTAGTAAGTATTATTATAGGGTCTCGTCTAGATAAATATAGTATTAGCTAATACTTCTTTACTACCTGTACTAGGTAAGCTACCTCAAGTTTAGTAGGCTAATACTTCTATTTAGCTTAGTTAAGAGCCTTACTAATATAAGTAATTAGGCGTATATTAGTACGCTTAATTAGGTTATAAGGTTTCTATTTAATATAATTAGCTAGCTAGAAGATTAGCGCGGAGTATCCGTATTCCTTTAATAAGTTAAGCTATATAAATAACTATTTATTAGGGTTATAATAGAATAAGGCATTATCCGCTATTAAGGTATCCTTAATATTATTAAAGCTAGCTACTTCTTCTAGCATAGGTTTAAAACTTATGTTTTAATAGAAGAGCTTTCTTATAGTACCTTTATCCTTTTCTTAAGCTTAGGCTTAGGTAAGTAACGTAGTTTTATATTATTAGAGTAGTTAAATATAATAACTATAGTATAGTATTATATATTATAGGAAACTAGTTACGCCTATTTAGTATTTAAGCTAGCAGAGGTTATAGGGGTACTTAATTTTCTTAATAGTATTAATACGGTCTTAAGTATTTAATAGTCTAAAAGCGTTAATAGTAAAGCTAAGTAGCTTAATAGAAGGATATCTAACGAACGACTTCTTTACTAAAAGTAAGAGTCTAATATCTATAAAGAGTTTAAGAATCGCATCGAGGTACTTAAGGTAGGTATTAAGGTCTTTTAAGGCGATAACGATATTATTAATAAACGCATAGGTATATTCCTTATATAGTTATAGGAGTCTACCTATAATATATTAAGTATAAGCAAGCAAATTATAGAATCCTATAAGTACTACCTTTAAGTATTCTTATCCCTAGTAGCTAACTATAGTAAATTAATCTTAATATTCCTTCTTAATAAGAAACTAATAGAAGAAGGATCGAGTATTAACTATAGTAATCTATAGCTTACTATAAAGGTATTTAATAACGTCTTATTATAGTAGTATAGGGTATATATTAGGGATAGTAGCTTTATTAAGAGCATATAGGTCTATAACTATATAATCTTTATACTTACTATTTATAATTTGCTATATAGCGAATATAGGGGCTCTAAATAATATAGGTCTAGAGTTATCCTATTCTATATAGTTTTAAGCGTAGAGCTCGTCTAAAGTTTTATTAATAAGGTTCTTATCTTCTTTACTAATAAGATAAGGTTATTAGCTAATATTTATATTCTGCTATCCTTTAATAAGTTTAACCTTAAGGTGTTAATCTTCTAGAAGGTTAATTAGTCCTTAGTCCTTCTAGATAGCGGGGTAACGCGAGATAACCTCTTTAAGGTATTATATAGCTTTAGCGTCTTAGTTATAGATATATATACCTTCTTTAGTAATAACTACTAGTAAGTTTTTAGGCTTAGTTATACCTATCTTACTATTTAGGTTAATATTCCCCTTATAGATATCTCGCTATTCGGCGTTATATTATTATTAGTTACGCTATAGTTAACTTCCTTGCTAGTTAGGTTAGAGATTTCTACTTATTCGTCGACCGATAGTTCTAGTAGCTAAGTAAGTATTATAAGCTTGCGATTAGAAAGGCTAAAAATAGCGTAATATATTAGGTCCTTATATAATAATATTAAAAAGGCTATTTATAGTTAATTGCAAGTCTTTAGTTTAAGGTATCTATTAGACTTAAAGGGCGCTAGGGTTCTAAGCTTAGTACCTCTTTTAATCTTTAATAAGTAAGGAGCGTTATTAATAATAGGAATAAGTAGTAAATTGCCTAAATATATATATATATACCCTTTATGCTTTAGGCTAAATAGAAGGGACTCTATTTTACTAATAGTATTTTAATTTAAATAGCAGAGCGATTATATAGCGTATTAGTTATATTTCTTATAGTATATATATTATAAACTTTTAAAAGGACTTTTGAATAGATCTAAGAGGGGATTTGAATATTATTATAGGATATAATTCGGACGTACGATTCCGAGTTCAGAACGTCGAGCCTATTAGGTATATTAAAGTCTTACCCTATAAGTAGACTAGTATCTAAATATAGGATAAGCTATATACCTATATAGAGCTTAGCGGTTATTATATAGCTATTTCGTTATTATCCTCGCATGAGAATTGCAAAGGTTACCTAAGTAATAGTCTTAAGGCTTCCTACGCCTTAGAGCTTAAATACCTTAGGTTTTCTTAAGAGGGTATAGAACTCTCATAGGCAGGCTTTACTTATAACTAAGCGGTCTATGCTAATATTAATATAGACTACGATTAGTAGTCTATTGCAATAGCCCCGGATAATAATCTTAGTATATATATAGTAGTATAAATATATAACTATATATTATTATAGCTTAATAGGACTAATAAGTATTATATTTAGCTAAGGGGATAGAAGGGTCTAATATAAGAAGATATCCTTAAAGTTAGCGTACGGCTTAGTATTATAAAAGCAGGTTTTATATAAGTAGATTCTAGGATCCTTAAGGAGCGAATTTTAGAAGGAGTTAATATTAAAAATAGGGTACTTATCCTTATATCTAGGGATATAACCTAGAGGGTATTTATAATAATAAGCAGGTTAAGTAACTAGGTTAATATACTTAGGATCGTCTTCCTATTGCTCTTAGTTATCCTTATTATTAGTACTAATAACTAAGTCTTCTTTATATAAGTCTAAATCCTCGCTAGCCTTAATATACTAGATATAGTTAAAGTCGCCCTTATCTAACGAAGTATATACTTCCTCTTCTACTTACTCGCGACTAGTACCCTTAGTTATATAGGCTAAAGGGTAACTAGGCGGTTAAGAACGCTAAATATATTAACTAGGCTATTTGTATTAGTATTTAGGCTTTTATTATTAATTAAACCGAATTTCCTTACGAGCGGATAATAAGGGTTTAGTAGCTATATTAATAGCTTACTTTATAGGTCTTAATAATAATAGGCTAGATATAGTCTCTTTTAGGTTCGTATAATACGGGTAACGAGTAGCTATAGTATAGCCTACTTTCGAGATCTCTTTTAGTAATAATTATATTATAGAGGTTCCTATATAGGTCGCCTTAGTAGAGGGTTAGACTAATACTCGCTAGGATTCTTTAGTAACTATTTAATACTAGCTAGGGACTATCTTCTATAAGCTTATAATAAACTTATTACAATTTATATTACTAATTAGCCGAGGAATACTAATAACTAGTTCTATATCTATCTTATTATAAGTAATAGTTAATACCTTAGATTCGCTCTCTTTAGTATCCTTATATAATTAAGTAACCTTAGTTATCTAGTATTAAATATTACATCGATTATATATATTATATAGAGTATAGCTCTCCTTAGTTAAACGTACTTTAGTAATGTTATATACTAAATAAAAACGTTTAAGTAATAACTCTTTCTAATAATCTAGCCTATAGTTAGGGTCCTTAAGTTCTACCTTCTCGTTAAGTATTAGATTAGTATAGTACTAGTCTAAGGTATACCTTAGTAAGGTTTAATATAGGTTAAGGGTAGCTATAGCTAGGTTCCTATTATCTAACTCGATATAGCTATTAATTATATTAATAAAACGATATATATTTTAGTAGATAGTCCTTAAACTACTATTAATATATATATCTTTAACTTTATTATTATATAGAGGCGGATTAAATAACCTAATTATATTAGTTTTAAATCGAGGAGTACTACGCTTAGGTTTTATAGCTAACGTTCTGCTATTACCTATACTACCCCTTCTTTATCTATAGAGAGAAGGAATATAAGAAAGTTATAGCTAACTAAGAACCTATCGGGGTTAAATAATAATTTAATAATATCTCTTAGCCTAGCTAGTAGTTAAGGGTATTAATCGCCTTAGCTATTACTATTACTATAGCTAGGGCTACTTACTTTATTATTTTAACCCTCGGGGTTATTATTATTATCTCTATTACTAGGATCTCTAGGTAGTATAAGTAATAGTAGTAATAGAGGAGCGTCCTCTATACGTTTAATATCCTAATTATATCCTTTACTTTTATTAAGGTTTAATAGACTAGCTTCTAGTTCCTAGGCGCTTATCTTACTATATTACTTACCCTAGCTATAAGTACTAGGGTAACTCTATAAGTTACTTAGCTTAGGTATAGGAAGGCTACTTATTCCTTTTCCTTAGGTTAGGAATAAAATACTTAATATATCTTTACTTTCTTTAAATAATATATAGAAGGTATTTAGGCTTAGCTCTAATATTAATATAGTAGTTATATCCTTTAATATAGGTTTAAGAGGTAGGAGTTATAAGCTATTTATAAAACTTTATCTAAACTTATAATATTCCTCTAGAGTTAATA